>JASPKP010001675.1:2500-7500 GCA_030674155.1 Stramonita haemastoma | reverse complement strand
TCTAATCCAATCATATTGTTTTTATTTATAGCCCCACTGACCCCAGAGGCCATGATTACAGCTAAAATCTCATCAACAGTTAAGATAAAGAGCTCAGATTTAAATTGGGCAACTATGTACATATTTTCAAATAAAGGTAAAGGTGTCCCGTAACCTATGTGATGGTAGTAGTGCTATGTGTTAGAGACCTCAGCTTCTCTAGGGGCCAGCATATTAAGGGCAGGCGCCCATCTCCTCTCCCTGGCTGCATTACCTTCCCTAACCCTAAAGAAGGTCAGGTGCTCATTTACAGCTGGGTGAACTGGGGGACTGTACAGTAGCCAAGGCCCACAAACCATCACCCATCCACTTGGTAACCACACTGGATGCTGCTTAACCTTAGCTTGGGGAAAGCAAGTGCTCTGACCGCTGACATATCCTGTGCCCATTTTCTCTTTATTTTTCCTTTATTCTTTTATCTTTTTTTTATTTCGAGAATAACGGAATAAGCACTCATGTGTCTTTTTGTATCCAGTCCCCGTGTGTATGCAGTTTCTCTCGCTTCTCATTTCCATGTCTTACCCAACCTTATATCATTTTTAAAAAATGACGGACAGTCACCGCCACCGGGTAGTGGAGAAACCACATAAAGGACACAATTATTTATAAAGTGTGACCATATGACAGACATAATAATTTATAAATGTTGTGAGGTTTGTACCGCTCATTATGACATATAAAGGACAAAATAAAACCAGCAAAGTGTCAGTGCTTGTACGTTAATTTAAAAAACAAAAAAAAACAATGAGCAACACCCAAACAATTCTGAACACCATCACTGATGATATGAGACGACCAGCCATGATCTGTGTAAAAAAAAAACACCCACCAACAAAATCAAACAAACCAAAAAAAGGGAGGGGGCAGATAAAAAAAAATCGTGGAGAGACCACACACACACACGTACACACACACACACACACACACCACACACACACACACACAACACACACACACACACACACACAGACACACAGACACACACACACGCACGTACACACACATATATATATATTTACATACACACTGTTAGACCTATATCATACTTGTTGATACATATAGCAGTAGACAAACCAAACTAAATTCGGGTTATAATCAGCAAAACAGGAACAAGGCAAATGTTATCTGCTACAAAAACCACCCCCTAAAAAAAAAACCCAAACAAAGCAACCAAACACCCCCACCCCCCCACAAACGGTAAAAATCTTGTTCTTTGAAAAAGAAGACTGGTAAGAGTGGGGTTAGAAAGAGAGCGGAGAAGAGGGGTGGTGGTGGTGGTGGGTGGTGGTGGTTGGTGGTGATGGTGGTGGATGTGGTGATGGTGATGGTGGTGATGATGGTGATGTGTGATGATGTGATGGTGGTGATGGTGGTGATGTGGTGGTGGTGGTGATGGTGATGATGATGGTGGTGGTGGTGATGGTGGTGGTGGTGATGATGATGATGATGATGATGATGAGATGAGTGGTGGTGATGGTGATGATGATGATATGGTGGTGGTGGGTGGTGATGGTGATGGTGATGGTGGTGGCGATGGTGAAATCAAATAAGACGGTGGGTGGGTGGAGTGGTGGAGGAGGGGGGGAAGGAAAGAAAAATGAGGTTCAATATAGTTTTCATTTCTGGACCATAGTAGGAACGATGGGAAAAGTCAATGACAGTGTAACGCTCTTACAAAAATGACCACTGACTGATGATACAAGTGTACCGGGCAATCTTCTATCGCTCTAGGGCAAGGAAGGGGGTGGAGGGGGGGGGGGAAGGGGAGGGGGAGGGGAGGAGCAGAGGGAAAGTGGTGAGGGTAAGATGGAAAAAGCAGAAAACATAAATTACTCAACGAAATATCTCCTAACCCCCCCCCTCCCCACATCCGAAGTCGAGATTGGCTACCTTAATTGTGGGCATTTTTTTTTTTTTATCTTTCCTTCTGTCTTTATTTATTTACTTTTTATTTTTATTTTTATTTTTATTGATTGATTGATTGATTGATTGATTGATTAATTGATTGATTGATTGATTGATTCTTTCATTTCGACGATAATCGAATAAGCTCTCACGTGTTTTATATCCAGTCCCCCCGTGTGCTCTGGTTGCATACGCAAAATCTCACCATTGGGGAATTTCAGAGCTCTACTAGCTAAGAAACGTGGTTTTTAAACTGAAAAAATTCCCAAACAAACAACAAAACAAAAAAAAACAAAAACAAAAAAACTGCGAGGTAGCAAATTCAATTCAGGCAGACTTCGATACAAGCAGTTCTGTGCTCAATAGGTGACATTTTTCTTGTACCCAACATTTAAACAACAACAAAAAAAATGAGACTCGCTCTCTCTGCCTCTGTGAGTGAGTGAGTGAGTGAGTGAGTGAGTGAGTGAGTGAGTGTGTGTGTGTGTGTGTGTGTGTGTGTGTGTGTGTGTGTGTGTGTGTTTGTGTGTGTGTGTGTGTGTGTGTGTGTGTGTGTGTGTGTGTGTGTGCGCCTGTTTCTCTGTCTCTCAAATAGACATCTCTCTCTCTCTCTCTCTCTCTCTCTCTCTCTCTCTCTCTCTCTCTCTCTCTCTCTCTCTCTTTCTTTTACGAAAGTTTACGAGAAGTTGTATTTGCTTTTGGGGATCTTTCCATTTTTTGCCCCTCAAAGTGTAATTTGGCCTAGGGCTGATGTATTTTAAACAATTTCAGTGTTCAGTGTGTGTTCAGTATTCTCTCTCTCTCTCTCTCTCTCTCTCTCTCTCTCTCTCTCTCTCTCTCTCTCTCTCTCTCTCTCTCTCCCTCCCTCCCTCCCTCCCTCCATCTCTCCCTCTCCCTCTCTCTCCTTCCCTCCCCTTCTCTCCCTCTCTCTCTATTTCTTTCTCTCTCTCCCTCCCTCCCTCCTCCCTCTCTCCCTCCCTCCTCTCTCCCTCCCTCCCCCTCTCTCTTTCTCTTCCTCCTCTGCCCTCCCTCCCTCACCCACTCACATAATTATAACACAGGTAAGTGCTCCCATCACATTATATTAATTATGTTCGCTGTGACAAACTAAAATGTAAAAAAAGAAAAGAAAAAAAGAAAACGAAAAAACAAAAAAAAAAAACCTTCAGCCTGCTAACAAGGAGCACATCAGCTTAAAACATTGAACACTGAACCGCCAAAAAACCCAGTATTTATAACATTATATAATCAAAGTGTAACAGTGCATATCAAAAAGATAACACTACACATCGAAATGTAACTCCGCAAATTAGTATATAATTATAGCAGCGCACATTACTTATGCCCCCAAATTAAGTGTTCTGCCATGCATGGTGTGTGTGAAAAAGCCATGGATTTTTTTAGCTGCAAGTTTCGTTAAGGGATTACAGCTGCTATTTCACACATACAACGTACAGACACACAGACACACAAACAAACAAACACACACACACACACAGAAACACACGCACACACACACACACACAAACGCGCGCGCGCACACACACAACCAATATCAACACACATACACGCACCAACACACGAACACCAACACACACATACACATACGCGCACGCGCGCGCACCCCCCCCCTCCACAAACTCACACACATAAATACACACACACACACACACATATACACACACACAAACACACACACAATCTCCTGCCACACAGTCACACAATCTCACATAATGTTGTCATGTACTTGGCTGATAACGGTGGACATAACAACAAAACAATGTTATCATAATTATCAGCACACTTTATCACCTCGCCTCAGAGTTGCGCGTGGGATCCAGTAGAATACAAATCAAATCAAAACAAATGAAATCAACATCAAATCAACATCAATAATTATCAAGAACGGCTAAAACGCTGGTCAAGGGGTATATATATATATATATATATATATATATATATATATATATATATATATATATTATATATACGATAAAATGCATCGAGTTTAATGAAAGCCTTAGAAATTTATCATTTCTTTAAATAGAAAAAAAGACGTGCATTACACGTGCACACGAACACATGCAAACACACTTATACCCTCCTACACACTTACACAGTACAAACGCATAGACACGCACGCATGCACGCACGTGCGCACGTGTGCGCGGACATACACACAGACACACAGACACACACAGACGTACGCGCGCGAGCACGCGCGCGCATACACGCATGCGCACACACACGTCACGCATTTTCATTGCATTTCTTCACTAAACATAAAAAGTCTCTTTTCAAATAGATATCATCTTTATCATCATAATATTTATTAACAAATAAAGTTGAAGATTGTACAGACATGTTACATTTTTATACTTAAATAAAACAGAAAAAAACACAAAACCTTTTAGAATATTAGAACAGAAACCTTTTTTTTTCTACAAAGATGTCTGTCTATACATGCATTTCATCATACTTCCACTTCATATAAACTTCTTGTTTTTTATAGCTTAGTTATATACAGGCGGATATAATGTTAAAGAAGATATAAAAAAGGAAAGAAATAAAAAAAAAAGAGGATGAAATCGTTCAATACATGGCTATTGATTATAATACACACGGTTTTGACCTGCATTTAATAATATGTTCAGGCAATTTTTTTTACTAAAAAAAAAGATTCTTCATAAGCAGGAAGGGGAGAGAGAGAGAGAGAGAGAGAGAGAGAGAGAGAGAGAGAGAGAGAGAGAGAGAGAGAGAGAGAGAGAGAGAGAGAGAGAGAGAGAGAGAGAGAGAGAGGAGAGATGGAATATGAGCAATGCCTTTTAATTTCAATGTGATATAGGAAATACATTTTAATTTCACAGTTGTATGCCTTTTTTTTTATAATAATCATAAACTACTAAATAATGAAATGTATACTTAATCATAAAACAGACTTGAACACACACACACACACACACACACACACACACACACACACACACACACACACACACACACACACACACTCACTCACTCACACACTCACTCACTCACTCACTCACTCACTCACT
>JASPKP010001674.1:25000-27095 GCA_030674155.1 Stramonita haemastoma | reverse complement strand
CAAGAAAAAGGGGACATGAGACGAAGGGTTTTTTTTTTTTTTTTTTTTTTTTAAATATTATTATTTCTGTTTTTTTTTTTTTTTAGAAAAAATGTTAGTTTAAAAACTAAAGCTAACTCTTGACATTTATAGTCTGGGGAAAAGGGCCTGCTGTAGTGTATGGAGTCCCCCCCCCGGGGTTTCATCTGTGCCCATTTCCACTTGTAGTTTTTTGGTTTTCAGATTAATTTTAGTTTTTTTCAAGGTTTACAGTTCTTCCCTGTGTAGTAAGTTGGGGGTTGTATAAAGCTTTTCCCTTCCTATTGAATTTGTTGGTATGAAGTTTTAAAACTTTCTTTTCCCTTTTTAGTTGGTGTTATGAAAAAAGGGTTCCCCCCATTTATATGAAGAGTTGTCACCATGTAATGTTCCAAAATTTTCTTTTTGACTTTGTTTATACATAGGTTTCTTTCAAGATTTTGTTCTTTAAAGGTTTAAAAAAAATATTAAAGATACTCTTGTAAAAATTTTTTGATTTTAAACCCAGATTTTTTGTTTAAATTTCCAAAATTTTCCCCATAACCCTTAAAATGATCATTGCAAAAAAAAATAAAAAAAATGAAAAGTTTTTCTTTTTTCTTTTTAAATCAACCCGGGTTGAAAAGTGCTTGGGGGGGCCCTGATAGTTTTTTTTGGTTTATTAGTTATAAATTACGATTTTCCTCTCGTTTTTTTCCCGGGGGGTTTATGATTAAAGCTGTATAATTTTTTTTAATCCTTAGATGGTTTGATATAAGCTGGGCTAGAGGGTTATTTGAGGGCTTGTTTCCCCAATTTTCTGATTGGATAAAAGGCTTTGGAATGATTTTGTTTTAGCGCTTGCAAAACTCCAGAAAGGGTTTTTTTTTTCGCTGTTTTGTGAAATTTAAATGGGAAATATTTGTCCATATGCATTTAATTCCCTAGTTTCCCCTTGTGAACCTTGTTATATTTCAGTCCCTGATTCAGGGCCTCTCTAGCTCTATTTTTCCCCGAATGCGTTCAGATGATCTGTTTAAAAATGAAAAATTGGATTGTCCCGTCACCCAATGATGTTTTGGTCAGGAAATAGTCATCTTTATTAAATTTTGTAGTGACCACGCTGCAATACCCGCTGAATGAATTTCTAGGCCCAGGAAATACAAAGGCACAAAATTGTCAGGAAAGCATGCAGCAAAAGCCAGAAAAAAAGAATTAAAGGATAAAAACTTAACACTACCACAAACACACTAGAGCAAACATAAACCCAGACAAATGTATATCACTCGTTTACACGTGTAGAAACGCATGCAGCAGCAGCACACACTAGAGCAACAATAAACCCAGCCGACTGTTCACTGCCGCTGAACATGAATAGACACAGGCAGCAATTCACGCTGGGGCAGTTGGTGCTCTGGACGTAGGTAAGAGAAGTGCTGATTCAGGTTCATGGATGACAGGGAAAAGAAGGGAAGGGAAAGGGGCACATTTTCCTTTTTTGTTGTTGCTTTTTTGAGGTTTTTTGTTTTTGCCAATGAAGAGAGACGTGTGAAGCGCCCACCAAAAAGATAGGAAAAAGATGGTGCTCCATGATCTGCATGCAACTGAGGCCTTAAAAATAAAAATAAAAAATTAAAAAAATACGTGTGTGTGTGTGTGTGTGTGTGTGTGTGTGTGTGTGTGTGTGTGTGTGTGTGTGTGTGGTGTGTGTGTGTGTGTGTGGTTTTATTTCGAAGATAATGAAATAAGCACTCGTGTGCTTTTTTGCATCCAGCCCCCGTGTTTATGCAGTTTCGAACATTTTTGTCATCTGCTCCCACTGACACACAATGGCCTATTCTTCCGAAAAGCAGAACGGGTTTAAATGTGTGCGGAAGATGTTCTGCGTGCGTTCACACACGTGACCTCGGTTTATAGTCTCATCCGAAAAACTGTGTGTGTGTGTGTGTGTGTGTTGTGTGTGTGTGTGTGTGTTTTGTGTGTGTGTGTGTGTGTGTGTGTGTGTTGTGTGTGTGTTATTTTCTTAAAGGTGGATTCATTGACTTATTAAAGAAAATTTTGGTCTTGCTGTGATGGCCAGTAATGTTAAAACTAAAAT
>JASPKP010001674.1:12500-17500 GCA_030674155.1 Stramonita haemastoma | reverse complement strand
AGTTATCTACATCATTTAGGTTTCCTTTTTTATGCAGTGGTATAATTATGGCTTTTGACCATTCCTGTGGGTAAATTCCTCGTTCAAAAATAGCATTAAATAGTTTTGTTAGAAACATTACAATATTGCTGCCACCAGTTTGCAACATTTCAGCTAAAATATCATCTATCCCACTAGCTTTACCCTTTTTAAGTCTACCTATAGCTTGAGCAACTTCTACTTCTAATATTTCCTTATTCAGTGTATCATCTATTTGCTCTGAAAATTCAAGTTCAATACAGTCATCCCTTTCAATTTCTTCATCATTACCTTGGAATACAGTTTTGAAATGATCATACCACTCATCTGTACTAATACTATTTACTACTTTTTTCTTGTTTGTACAACCCATTTTCCTCAGCTCATTCCAAAAGTGTGACCCATTGTTAATTTCTTTAGTTAATGCTTCAGTCTTTTGCTTTCTAAAAGTGTGTCTTTTGGTTTTCAACAGATGCCTGTATTGTTTTCTTGCTGTAACATATATTTGCCTATTTACTTCTTTTCGATTTGCTCTAAAATGCTTTAGCTTTTTTCTACATTCCTTTTTTGCATTTTTACATTCACTGTCAAACCACTCTGACAGCTGTGCTCTATGTGTATGACATCTTTTGAGCATGCACTTGCTAGACTCTTTTAAACATTCTACAAACATATCTAAAGCTCTGTCTACGTCATCATCTAGGTTATTTATCGCCATTCTCAACCTGTTTTGAACATCTGTGCGAGAGAGGAGAGAGAGAGAGAGAGAGAGAGGAGAGAGAGAGAGAGAGAGAGAGAGAGAGAGAGAGAGAGAGAGAGAGAGAGAGAGAGAGAGAGAGAGAGAGTCAACCTTCTTTCTCAGAGTTTAAAAAATCGGAAATATAAAGTGATAGACTTATGTATGCGTTTTGGGGTTCATAGATACTGCTGCTTGATCTCCTGTGTTATCTGAGAGCAAATTTTTGTTTAAATATTTTCTGAAATAGCCACTTCTCGCAGTCCCTAATTTATACAGTCAGTGATGTAAAACGATGGTAACAAAGATTTAAACCACATTTCATGGTCCCAGAGCTGTCCAGCCCTCCCTACGGTAATTGCCCGACGCCAAGTCGCCGCTTCCGGCGGAACAGCAGCTGGCAGGCTGGAGGCTTGTCAAACACACTTCAAGTAGACGGCCCTTTCAGGCATCCTTAGTTAATTTTACTTTCCCGCCACAGCGCAATACCTGTGCCGCCCTTAGCAGGTTCGGCAATCAGGGCGGGCTAGTTTCGTTTCACTTATCATCTTTCCAACTTGGCTAGCTCCTACTGTGGTTGAACAAGAGGGTGTTATTCAATAATAAAAAAAAAAAAAAACTTGTTGCCATCGAAACTTCAGATATGAAAAGCGAATATATGTGACAAAATAATTCTCACAGGCTAAAGGATACAGCATAAAAGGCACAAAGCCCACAGCGATGTGAAACTTTCAAACGCCATTTTCTCGAAACTACGTCGAACCGCGATAGCCGCTTCTGGCAGGTAACCCTCGATTTGACCTGTATCTGTCTCTTGTCTCTTTCCACCACCCCATCTCTCACTCCCTCGCTTTCTCTGTAGATATATTAAATTTTGGTGTAGTCCCTCGGATTTTTTTCCAATCCAGTTATATAACCTAATATATATTGCTGATATACCTGTTTAATGTGATTTATGATTATGTGAGATGTTAAAGTGATTTGTTTGTTTTGTTGTTTGTTTGTTATTGTTTGGTGTGTGTGTGCGTGTGTGCGTGTATATTATATATATATATATATATATATATATATATATATATATATATATATATATATATATGTATGTATGTATGTATGTATGTATGTATGTATGTATGTATGTATGTATGTATGTATGTATGTATGTATGTATGTATGCATGTATGCATGCATGCATGCATGCATGTATGCATGCATGCATGCATGCATGTATGTATGTATGTATGTATGTATGTATGTATGTATGTATGTATGTATGTATGTATGTATGTATGTATGTATACATATATCAAGAGAGAGAGACCACCACCACCACCACCACCACCACCACCACCACCAGCAACAGCAACACGAAAGCTATAAAAAAAAGAAAAAGAAAGAAAACCATATCACACCTGTACTTTGCTGAATTTTTATTTCCAACCATTTTGATACAATAGTGATATACAGACATGCCATATCATCATTTGTCATCATTGTACAATTATACACCTGGACAACATGACAGTCCTCACACAGACACAGCCATGAAAAGCACAAAAGTGATTTTGGTACAGCAAAACAGAGAAGGAAAAGAAAACACCCAGCAAATCGTGAACACCCGACTGTACTCCTTTTGCGTCCACTCATAGAGCCTGTAAAATAAATACATCGTGAGGTATAATTTAGTATCAGAATTGTTTTCTAGAACACGGTGTTCATACAATGTTTATATGACGCAGATGACCTCTATCTTAACTTATGCCATTCCCAATGGGAAGTTATACTGAATTCTTCAGACAATGCGTCCTGAGAAAAAAACAAACCCAGGGTAAGTGTGTGAACGCATACAGAACATCTCGCATGCACGATAAAACCCCATCCACCTTTATTTGAAAGATATAAAAAAGAAGAAAAAAATGACAGTCTAGTCTGTGCATGGATGAAACAAACATACCCAGCATGCACACTTTCACCCTGGAGAAGGATAGGCTCCGCCAGCTCTAAGTTTTGGGCACGACACCCAGTGTTGTGAGAAAAAGTCAGCACAGTCAGTGCTGGTACCCCAACATTTCCTCAAGGATTAAGAGGGAAAAAAGTGAAGCGTCTTGGGCAAAAGTTCATCTCCTTCCCTTTCACCAGACAGTACCTGCATGCTGGAGCAATGTCGACCATTCCACCAGCCACTGCTGACCTACTGTTCCGACTCAGGTGGACGTGTTGAACGTGTAAGCAAAATGTTACGAATGCGTTAACACTGAGATCCTTTGGTATGATATAATCTACCCAAAGAACTTACGAGGGAACGGTTTTGAAATCAACATTAAATCCAGGGATGGTATCCTTTCAAACAGATGTGTGCGTGTGATAACATGACCTTCTGTTCTCAGGGGTTCAAAGCTTCGAACTCGTGATCTGATTTTTTTTTTCGTTTCTCAATAGAACTCCGAGGTTCACCAATGGTGGGATTTTGAGTATGCGGCCATTTTTACCCACCATGAATGTAACTGCATTCCGTCTTCGGGGAGTGATCCGATTTGAAATCATGTCAGTGAGGAAATGCCTCAACAGGGAGCTTCGGCCTTGATGCCATTTTGGTGACAAGCACATTAACGTTAAGCGTGTATTTGTATATCACAAAGATTCAGCACATAACTTGACGACATTTTAGGTTATGGTAAAAAATGAAGCGTGGTGCAACAACGGGGCATTTGGTATGCAAAAACTATTATTGAAGATTATACTTTCTTGGTGTCACTTTTCATGTAGGAATGTTGAATGAATGAGGTTTGTTTTGCTGCTGAAGAGTGTTGAAACTCAATCTTATTTTCTCGCTATGTCTTTGCACTAATGACTTAATGAGATGCTTTTGATATGTTTTCGTACTTAACAGGTCATGAGTAAATAGAATTCCTTAATGTTTACAAAATAAGATACCAGCCTGAATTCCAGTCATTCAGAGCCAGACTGACAGGAGCATCAGGTTTATGTGAGGTAAAAAGCAGTTCCGAGAAGAAAGGATGTATTCGTCTTAAACAGCGCACTACAACAACTAACATCACAATAAATGGACACTTAGTTAACAAAAAAATGACGATACCTAGGTCCTCTACATAAAAAGGACTGTAACTCAAGACAACAAAAAAGTGAAATCCACAGCCATGGCTGCCATGTTGAAACTCAATATCACCTGGACCCCCAAAAAAGACTCCACCAAATTTCCAGGAAACAAAATCAAAACTACAGGTCAGTTTTGGTTTTCAGTTTGCTGTATAAATGCTAGCGCTAGCCACCCTCAGCAGACGTGATAAAAAGACTTCTGACATAGTCAACGTGCATCGCATAGAAGCTTTTGGGCATTTCGTAAAAAGAGCACGCGCTACATGGGCGCTTTTGGTGCATTTCGTAAAAAAAAAGAATATTGTAGAGAAAAGCTGATCAGAAACAAAGTTCTAGACATACAGTGCCCCGTAAAAAATGCGCACCAAAATGACCTGGAATGGGCATGTGTATCATTGTGACTCCTTGTTCCAGACTGGATCAGAGGGAACAGGGAAGGAGGTTAACATGGCAGAGGCAGACAGAAGTGAAGGACTGGGTGGTGAATGCTACTGACTGGACAATGCCCGCAACTGTCCTGCTATAGCAACAGAGAGAGGGCCAGGAAGATCAGCCATAATGTCCAGCATAGTATCACTTCTCCCCCCTGTGGGTATGCCTGTCAGTATAAAGCAGCATCCCCACCTTCTGGAAAATATGTACTAGGAATTCTCTCTTGTCTATCCCTCTCTTTGTTTCTGCCTTAGTCCTTTTTCTTGCTGTTATATCCTTCATGTCAGGTTTTTTTTTCTCTGCTTTCTGGATCCCTTTTTTCTGCATTTTCTTTCAGATACACTTAAAGATAAACATTGTTCCACAATGCCGAATAATAGCTGATGTCTGAGCGTTCGTGAAAAAAGAAGAAGAAGAAGAAGAAGAAGAAGAAGAAGAAGAAGAAGAGAAGAAGAAGAAGAAGAAGAAGAAGAAGAAGAAGAAGAAGAAGAAGAAGAAGAAGAAGAATGCATAGAATGCGAAGAATGCAAAGACTGCGAAGAAGAAGAAGAAGAAGAAGAAGAAGAAGAAGAAGAAGAAGAAGAAGAAGAAGAAGAAGAAGAAGAAGAAGAAGAAGAAGGAGGAGGCAAAGAAGAAGAATAAAAAGAACAAGAAGAACAAGAACAAGAACACGAAGAAAAAGTATCACTTTCACCAC
>JASPKP010001674.1:0-7500 GCA_030674155.1 Stramonita haemastoma | reverse complement strand
TACATGTTTAGCTACGTCGACAAAGCGACAGGTCTGCCGACTTCCTTTACACTGAAAACAACTCTATTTTCATGAATTTTTGGCATGCATATTCCACTGGCTTAATGATTTTGTTGTTGTAACAGCTACAGAATTAATGTCCATGAGGGGACGCATAATTATGTTGTTGAAGTAAGTATCAAGAAGGAAGGTTTTCATAGAAAGGTTGGGTGAATAAAAAACAACAAAAAAACTGGGATAAAGATCTGGTGTTAAGGTTAAGTATCATATCGATAGGATTTTCCTGGTGGATAACTGCCGAGTATTTTTTTTTTAATAAATTACTTTAAGTTTGTGGAAAAAAGAATGGAGAAAATGCAGTTGAAATAGATGGCTTTTATCGTAAATGTAAGGAATAGATATAATGAGCACACTGCGCTGTATTGGCGTAGGCTTGAAACAATGACAAGATACACCTCGGGGGAAAAACACAATGTATGTTATCATTATACGTACTAATGACTTGCAATATTTCCTCATCTATTTGTTGAAATGTCAGGTTTCAGATTGTCTTTCCCCTGTGGAGATGCCGGGTCTGTCAGCATAAATAGCAACCCCACCTTCGAGAAATTCTGTGCTAGAAATTCCTTCTTTTCTATCTCTCTCTTTGTTTTCTTCCATGTTCCTTTTCTTCCTGTCACCTCCTTCTTTTATGTTTTTGCCTTTTGGTTCCATTTCCTTGCCCTTTTTTTCCAGAGAAACTTAGACTGTAATTATTTGTCCTACGCTGAAGTCGGATGCGATTAAGCATTTAATGGCAGCGCAATGTTTTTGCTCAAATGACAAACGGCAATAGTTGCTCTCTGAGTGTTTGAAGCAGAAGAAGAAGAAGAAGAAGAAGAAGAAGAAGAAGAAGAAGAAGAAGAAGAAAGAAAGAAAGAAAGAAAGAAAGAAAAAGAAAGAAAGGAAAACAAGAATAAGAAGAACAAGAACAAGATGAACAAGAACCAGAAGAAGTTTAGAAATGAAAGTAAAGAAATGTTACCTGTCTGGCTTGTTTAAACTGTGTGGTAACTTCATATATCCCTTGGCCTGACATGATCTAAAAAAAAAAAGCATAGCAACATATCCCATAGTGTATCAATTATTTCAATGGTGTCTTTGTTTGTATTCCCTTTAAGCAATTAAAAAATATGTGAGTCATCTTCTGCTATGGTTATTGCTACACCTATAAACAAGTAGTACTAATTCTTACTGAACATGCCATTCAACATGAAATAAAAAGGTAATAAAAATACTTTTACATTTCGACGCATTTACCTATATCAAATAAAAAGGTTTGACTATAGAAAATAAAAAGGGTCTCTATAAAATGTTTATACAATTATATCGGATAAAAAGTGTATCTATATCAGATAAAAAGTTTATAATATATATATATATATTATATATATATATATATATATATATATTATATATAATATATATATATATATATATATAATATATATATATATATATATCAAATAAAAAAAAACACACCCAAAGAATAGTTTTTACTACACTTCATCGCATTTCTCTACGTAAACACCAGCAAAATCTGAAGAACCGCTCTTTTAAGATACGAGTCATTCTGTGTACATTGTTCTGTGCGCTATCAGATACATCGCAAAAATTCACCTTTCCAGTACTGAAATAATCAAAAAACTCTCAATTCCCTTATTACTGCTTTATCATCAGCAATATTGAAAATATGCCAGTTTAGGAAAAAAAAAAAAGAACTGAACTGAAACTTTGTAGTTCTAGAAAATAGTTAAAGTTAACTTGAAATAATGTGTTGTCCTTGTGAAAATTTGGCACTTGTTTTGTATAAAGATTCTGATAATTATCACCTTGTAACTTGACAGGCAGTGATATTCAGCATCTTGTAGAGTCTTTGTGCACTTGAACAAACAACATTCATCTTGCATGAGGAGAGAGAGAGAGAGAGAGAGAGAGAGAGAGGAGAGAGAGAGAGAGAGAGAGAGAGGGGAGAGAGAGAGAGAGAGGGGAGAGAGAGAATCCCGACCAAAAAAAAGCCAGCCAAACAAACAACAACACACATATCCCCCTTGCTAAAAACGTGTCAAAACTGTGCATAAAAGGGGAGCAAAAGGAAAGAGGTGTCTTTGGAGCGCCATTGTTTTTAGTGGGGTTTTAGCAAAACAGGTGTCAGCAAGGCCATAAAAAAAATCATTACAGTTGAGGCAAATAAAACAACACAAGAAAACTGCAAACTCATTTCACTATAATAGCTTATACAGGTATTATTTTGGGATTTGGAATCTTATAGATGGCAAACTTTTTAACAGCAAAGCACACAAACTCATACACAAAATGTGTCCATAATTCCTAAGTTTTCCCCCATCTTTTATCAACTTGAAAAAGCTTTGTTTATAAAGGCCATTAAAAAAAACCCAGACACTATTTATGACCTAATACTGAAACAATATACAAGACCAAATACAAAAAAATGATACAAAAGATGTATATGTTCATTGGTTTTGAGCGTGCTAAGGCAAATTTCTACTATTTCAAATGTACCAAATCAAGTATAACATTAAAAAAAACAATAACAGAGCACACAAAATTGATAGATTGAAAAGAATGTTTGCGCATGGAAGTGTTGAAATAGATACGACTAAACAATACCTATTGCAAAAAAAAACCAAAATCCCAAAGCATTTCATTAACAAGTAAAACTATGTGAAGCTTTAGAGTCACCATAAAAATACGTCAGAAAAGCTTTAAAACCAAAAAGCAAATACACGATTATGGTTCCTGGGGCAAAACGGGCATCAGAAAAAAAGAATTTTCCTTCTGAACTCAAATCTCACAACCCATGGCCCGAAAATTTTGGAATAGCTACCCATTCATAGTTATAATACAAATAAAACCCCAAAAATTCAGAAAAAAAAACCCCCGAAAAACCTTTCAAAAAGAGCTGCAATTTTGTTCTCTTGCTGCGCCCTGTGCTTGTTCGTCAGCTGGTGGAATACGCACTTTTTCAGTGGCTTGAAATCGCAGCCAGATAGCTTTTGAAAGTGCCCTTGGAAAAATCATAAAAAGCACGGGCATAAAAAGCATGAAAAAAGATCCCTTACAGATATATAATATATATATAAAAATATATTATATATATATATATAAAATTATATATATTATATATAATATAATTTTAAAATATATATAAAAAATATAAAAAAAAAAAAAAAATGAAATCGTAAGCAGAAACATCGGTCTGCCCTTTTCCTGTGTGCCCTGTCGGTGTGTCTGCCCCTCCATCTCGTCTGCCATTTTGTTCTTTTCCTCTACCCCTTTTTTAAGCATTCTCTCTCCCCTTTTCCTTCCCCTCCCCTCTCTTTTCTTCCATAGCTTTCCCCCCTCTTCATCTCTCTCTCTCCCCTCCCCTTTCCCTCCCCTCCTCTCTCTCCTCTCTCTCTCTTCCCCTTCCCCTCCTTTTTCTCTTCCTCTCTTCCCCGTTTTTCTCCCCTTCTCTTTTCTCTTTTTCCTCCCTCACTCTCTCTCTCTCTCCTCGCCCTCTCCCTCTCACTTCCTTCTCCTCATCGATCTCCCCCTCTCCTCCTCACTCTCCCCTCTCCCCTCTCCTCTCACACACACACAAAACCACACACAACACACACAAAAACACCCCACCCCACACACACACACACACACATATAATATTATATAAATATATATATATATAATATATATATATATATATATATATATATATATATATATATATAATATATGTATGTAATGTTTATGTATGTATGTATGTATGTATGTATGTATGAAATGAATGATGTATGTATGTTGTATATAAATATTTTTTTATATATATGTATATATATATACACAGACATAAAAGACAGATGAAAAGAAAGATAATGATAGATAGATAGATAGATAGATAGATAGATAGATAGATAGAAAAGATAGATAGATAGATAGATAGATATACAGATAGATAGATAGTTTATACAGATAGACAATTGACAGGCAGATAATGGAAAGAGAAGAGAGAGAGAGAGAGAGAGAGAGAGAGAGAGAGAGAGGAGGGGAGAGAGAGAGAGAGAGAGAGAGAGAAGAGAGAGAGAAGAGAGAGAGGGGAGAAGAAAAGAGAGAGAGAGAGAGAAGAGAGAGAGAGAGAGAGAGAGAGAGAGAGAGAACCTCGAATTTTGAACTCGAACCCCGAACTCAAAACTCGAAAATTTTAATCACAAAAAGGCCATTGGCCCATACAGAAGGGGATTGCCAAACTGCTTGTATTTGTTGTTGGATTAAAGGAAACCCAGTAAATAACAACAAAAGAATTATTATACAGCAGCAACATCAAATTACAAAGATATGACTTACATAAATAAAATATCTCTTAAATTTTGAAAGCTTTACACAAATATAAAGTGAGGCCCGCGCACCCAAATTCAGGCTGACTTGACGCCATGAGTAAAAAAAAGTCTAAAAGAATTAGCCTGCCTACTATATTTTACAGGATGTAACTCTGGCCTAACACCTCTAACACTGGACAGCAAAAAAACAAAATGTACTTCATCTTCAGGAGTGCTTGCTTAAAATAATTGGGGATAGTAACCTAGGGTTCCCTCAACATCATAAACCTCTTTATCTGAATTTATGAACAATTATATCTGGGTACAAAACCCAAGGGCTAAAATTAGACATAATTTTTTTCCAAGAATGTCCATATCAAGCTTGAATAGGGTTTGATATCATGAGTACTGATTAATTTCCCATACATTTTTTATATCTTTTCACTGGTTTGTTTTATGATCATTCCATTGCTGCCATCGGGAGTTTAATCAGGCCCTTTGCCTGAAGCATTTATAAAATCTGTAAAAGAGAGAAGAGAGAGGAGAGGAGAGAAGAGAAGGAGAGGAGAGAGAGAGAAGAGGGGAGAGAGAAGAGAGAGGAGAAGAGAGAGAGAGAGAGAAGAGAGAGAATTGAATGCGATAGTACAAAAAAATTTTTTGATCAAGAAACAAAAAAAAAGATAAAACAATAACAAGAAAAGAAGAACATATATATGAACTACAAGAAAAAAACAAAAAAAGCAAAATCCCTCGAAATCACAACTTACACCACGCAAAGCCCCGCACGCATGCACGCACCCTGCTCCCCCGCACGTACCAAAGGCACGCACCCATACACACACAAACATCATTTCATGTTTTAAAAATGCAAAATACATGCATACATACATACATACATACATACATACATACATACATACATACATACCTACATACATACATACATACATACATACATACATACATACATCATACATACATACATAACATGGCATACATACATACATACATACATACATACATACATACATACATACATACATACATACATACATACATACATACATACCAATACACCCACCACGCACCCCGGGCACCACGCACCACGCACACCTCACCCCACAATCACCCACCACCACCACCACCAACCACCACCCCCCAAACCAAAAAACAAAAAACAAAAACAACAACAACAACGGAGTAATTAAACCCCGCATTTAGATTTAAAATTTTTATTCCGAATCATCTTGGTACAATAAAGATAAAAAATCACATGACATACAATTCGCAAATAAATTTTGTTTTATATCATAAAACAGTCTTGACACGTACAAGAAACAAAGGGGAAAACACAAGATAATGAGTGAGATTTATAGCATCGAACAGAGACAGATGATTGTTCCCTTTTTGGGACAGTAGAACAACTGACATTAGCCCCTCAGTTTCTACTCATTGACACCACCATCCCCCGAAAAAAATTAATGTGGATGAACAAGTAGAGAGTAATAAAACATTGATTGAGAGCACATCAAAAATTCCAAAAAAAAACTCAAAATTGTTGAAAAAATTCAACAACACCAACAAAAAGAAAAAAAAAAGAAAAAGAGACCCCCCAAAAACAAAAACAAAAACAAAACAAAACATGTGTAGTGCTTTGTCCCTTTTTTTTGTTTGTTTTCTCTTTAAAACGAGTAAAAACGAGTATGCTTTGTGGGAAATGCCTTTGGTGCTAAAAATGGTATTTTTTACACAAATTTTGTACAACGTTGTACAAAAGCGGCAATAATAAAAAAAAAAAACCAAACCCCTTTTTGTGTATTCCCACATTGAAAATACCACTGTACTTTCAAGATTTTAAGCACAAGGAAGGGGGGAAACAGGCTTATACTGGAGTAAACTGATTCTTTCAAAACCTGGAAGTTTTTCCTTAAGATGCCCATTTAAAAAAGACCTAAAAAAACCCGCCCAATCAAAAAAAGGGTCAAGCAGTGGGCCAATACCTGACAAGCTTCCGGCCCTCTTTTTCCGCACCAAGTATGAAAATCTTTCGGGGGTAAGTTAACCCAAACGGCGCCACAAAAAAAACCCCAAACCAAGTGAAAAAAAAAAGCAAAAGAAAAAAAACCAAAAAAACAAAAATTAAATTTTTCTTCAAGTTGCAGAGCCGACCAAACAGGGGCCCATGCTCCTTTCCTTCTTTTTACAGAGCCAAGCGCGATGTGTTCAGCAGGGAGAACAAACTTGTGTTTGGGGGGCTATCTCACCCAAGGGAAAATTTAAAGGTATACCAATAGCAAAATAAAACGTTAAAAAAAAAGTAAATTACAAAACCCAATTTTTAAAAACAAAATGAAACCAAAACGGGAAAACCAGGTTTGACAGATTTTTTAAAGGTGTTATTTTTACAAAGCTGTAAATGAAAAGAAAAACCCAAATTTAAAAACAAATGCCCCCACCACTGATAAAAAAACAAAAAATCAAAATGACCCAAACTGAAAAAGCAACTTAAAAAAAAAAGAATGTACCCACCCCCTGTTACTTGTCAGATGCTGAAACTGACCCAGGGCTTGCCCTCCACCCTTTGATTTTTAAAGGGCGGCTCGGCAGGAAGCAGGAAAAATCGAAAAGGTAAAGACGGACAGGAGTCCCCCCGAACGAAAACCCCATGCACGTCTGCACCACCCCCACCGTGCATTGGGAGAAGACAAAATCATGCAATTTCCCCGATGATTTAAAAACAAAGCCCCACCAGCCCGGGAAAGTTTATTGTGGTTGCCGCAAGCCATGAACGGAAAACCTGTGTGAAATGAATTGCCCCAACGTACTTTGTGCGGTTTTTTCCCAAAACCAACCACAAATGTCCCTATCACTCCCTGCTGTCCATTCCCACTTTTTTAGCTACTGTCCCTCTGCTATCCATTTCTATGCCATCCCAGCCCACTTTACTCACTGAAGCAATGACCCACCGTATTTTTTACTTGGGAAAAAAAGTGCGCCAATTTCAGAAAATAAGGGGCCCTGGAAAACCTGACTGAATTAAACTGGAAAAGATTTGATGTGATCTCTGTACAATAAACACATTTTTACCTTTTTAGTAAAATAAGTGTCCGGGCCGCAGCATACATCTATATTGATTTGATTGACG
>JASPKP010001673.1:22500-27100 GCA_030674155.1 Stramonita haemastoma | reverse complement strand
TCATTCATGTCCTGTGATCAGAGCTGTGGGATTCTTTGTTTGAACCCTGTGGAATATTGACAGAAGGGGCGGATATATTTAGATATATTATCTTCATAGCTGAAGTTTACACACACACACGCACGCACGCACCACACACACACCGCATGCACGCACGCACACGCACGCACGCACACGCGCACGCACGCACGCACGCACACGCACGCACGTACGCAGGCAGGCAGGCACGCATACACACACCCACACCCACACACTCTTCCTCTAACAATTTACTTTGAAAATATATAGGACTAAAAGAACTGTGGAGTTGATCTCCTGTCCTGTCCAAAATATAAAAAAAACAACAACGAAACAACAAAAAACCACGTGGAAAGCAATATGAACCAGTTTTATCAACATTGCTGGACCCTAGTCCTGAGGTAACGCACCTTGTGTAAGAATACGGAAGTCGCGCATTCGATCCCTGTTTTAGCTCCCCCCCCCCCCCCCCCCCTCTCCTGATTCACTAGACCTTGAGTGGTGATCTGGGTGCAAGTCTTTCGAATGAGACGATAAACCGAATCCCTGCATGCAACTCATACCTAGTTTATGGAAAAGAACCCACGGCAGCAAGAGCTTTCCCTGAACATTTCCGTAGAAAGAAGCCACTTTGATAGGGAAACAAAAACACCTGCGTGCCTACCAATATCTGTTGGTTTGCCAAAAGGGACATTAAACGCATGAACCAGAAAGAACGGGAAATCGACGCCAGACTGAAGCTGTGGACACCTGCTGACCGCAAGAAGATCAAAGACGGGATCAGCGCAGGGGCTGCACGACTTACACATGGTTATGGATGTAATCAGATTCATTCTGGGATAAGCAGGCTTCCCAACACGTCCAGTAACTAGCCAGCAGTAGGCCTACAACCACGACAGTTCTTCGGTCTCTGCTTCGACACCCGTTAGCCGGTTATTACCAGTGACATTCACACATATGCGTAACCATGTATAAACAATACCGCGTTTTGGTTACCGATCGCGAAGAATCATTTTATATTGTACGGTGTTCAATTTTGTTGTACCTCTCGATTTTCGGTCCCTTTCCCCAACTACCCGTTTGTGAATGGGCTGAAAAGCCTAACACAATAAAATCTTTGTCTTTTGTCTCTTGTAAGCAGGCAGGGAAGTTAACAAAAAATGTGGCGCTGTTCCTGTGGCGACGTGCTAGGAAGAGCAGCCTGAATTTCGCACGGGGGTAATCTGCATTGGCTAAAAGTTTTATATATTAACAATACATCACAATGCGATACAACTCAATACAATGTAAAAAAAAACAAAAACACGTTGATTGAATTCTCTTTTCACTCAATATTAGAGTTACATAGATTGGTGTGTTTACATACAAGCAGACGAGACACTTTAACCCTTACCCACTAGACAGACAGACAGACAGACAGACAGACAGACAGAACACACACACACACAACACCACACACACACACACACACACACCACACACACACACACACACACACCCCAACAAACAAGCAAGCAAGCAAGCAGCACACACACCACACACACACACACACACACACACACACACACACACACCCCACACACACCACACACACACACTCGTCTAATATGACTAAAAGTGAACAGACGTAAAATTGAAGACAACAACAACAACAACAACAACAACAACACAAAACACACACACACAACACACAACACACCACACACACACACACACACACACACAACACACACACTGACAAACAGATATGAGACTCACTATCTTAATCTGATTCATGAGAGAGAGAGAGAGAGAGAGAGAGAGAGAGAGAAGAGAGAGAGAGAGAGAGAGAGCTTACATTCATCAAAGACAAGGCATCGTTAATTAACTTCATGATAATGTTGCAAGCGTGACCTCAAGAAAAAGAAAAGAGGAAAAGTACAGTGTCAACTTTCCTGTCCCAAAATAACTGAACCAGATTTAGTGTCAGGGTTATTTCAGGTAATGAATATACAGTTATATATAGATGTACCACAGTGAGTTTTGCATAAACGCGCGCGCCGATTCCCCGTTAAAAGAGGATAGAGAAAAGTAAAGCGGAAATATCGCGGTGCCTTCCAACCAGCTGGAAATGAAACTCGTTACTTGGGATAATCCGTTATAAAAACACACCTAACTTTAACACCTAACTGGTTTGGATTCAGATCATTGCTGTGTATGTCAAGTTCAGTGTCCGTGTGAAGTCTGTGGAGGCTGATCATTATGATTATACCCGATTAGGTGTTGGCCAAAAGACGGGCACAGAAATAGTCATCTTCCTGGAAGTTTATGAAGCCGCGGTGGGGAGAACAGTTCCTCGTTCGTCTGCTCTCTCTGTTTCTGTCTGTCTCTCTGTCTGTGTATGTCTCTCTTTGTCCCTGTCTGTCTGTCTGGTCTGTATCTTTTTCTGCCCACGCCCCCCGTCCTTCTCTCTCTCTCTCTCTCTCTCTCTCTCTCTCTTCTCTCTCTTCTCTCTTCTCTCTCTCTCTCTCTCTCTCTCTCTCCCCCCCCCCCCCCCCCCCCCGGGCCCCCCCTCTGGATTCCTTTCTTTTCATGAAATGTTCGGAGTATGAGCAATAGTGTATGTATGTGTATATATATATATATATATATATATATATATATATTATATATATATATATATATATATATATATATATATATATATATATATGTGTGTGTGTGTGTGTGTGTGTGTGTGTGTGTGTGTGTGTGTGTGTGTGTGTTTATGAAACCCGAAATGAGCTATAAAAAAATTTTTAAGTAGAATCTTTGGAAGAATGTTTCCCACATCATTGCCTGTCCTTTACTTTTTTTATTTTATAAATCTAAAGAATAAAAAAGAGATTTGTGACAATAACTAGAATAAACAAAAGCAATCTCAACAAAAAAAAGACACACACACACACACACACACACACACACACACACACACACACACACACACACACACACACACACACACACACACAAGAGCGCCAACGTCAATAATGCATAGTTTTGTCTACAAACTTGGTGAATCAAGAATCTCTGTCTCTGCCTCTCTCTGCCTCTGTCTGCCTCTGTCTGTCTGTCTGTCTGTCTGTCTGTCTGTCTGTCTGTCTGTCTGTCTGTCTGTCTCTCTCTCTCTCTCTCTCTCTCTCTCTCTCTCTCTCTCTCTCTCTCTCTCTCTCTCTCTCTCTCTCTCTCTCTCAGCTAGAAGTTTTCTTTAAAAAAAAAACTTCCTTGAATGAAGTCGTCAATGTGCTGTAACCCTGATCATTAATGAAACCGGATTCCTCATTAATGGTGCTGAAAGGCTTATGTTATTTTGGTAACACAGTGACTCATCCTTCTTTAGTACGTCTCTTCCTTTGTTAGCCTAGTATGCTCCAGCTGCAGCAGGACAATCACACATGAGCTACTGCCCTTCCCAGATATGACAGTGAAGTAATTGCTGGTTGTTCCCATAGCTGGGGGCAAAATGTAACCATACCAATCCTTAGGAATCAAAATCGGATTAGATCTATAACTATTTTCTGACTTTTTATTATATAAATATATATATATATATTTTTGGCCTTCCATTTTTGTAAAACCCTGTTCATTTGAATTGACGTTTGATTGGATCACGAGCCAGTGACCTTGACCTGTGTGAGCACTGGAATCATGACCCTGGTTTGATGCTGTTTCATCCAACAGGTCTTTGTCGTCAGTGCTTTGTAAATTGCTTGCATTTTGGGTACATTCTTTGTTCATAGATGAACAAAGCACATTTTGTGGTAAAACAAGTCTTTATAGATATGCAAGATACAAATATGTCTGTGTTCTTAGTTGGTTTGTTTTGATGGAAATATCTGGTTAAAATCAAAGAAGCAAACAAATGAGTAACACACAGACGTTGAATATGAAAAAAAAAATCATGTAGACTACCAACTGTAATGGATTCTTTGTCACATTAAAACTGAGTTATTTGGGAAACAAAGAAAAAACATATTTTGAAAAAAAAATCGGAGTACAACATATGACAAAACCCCGTCACTTTGCACCAGTCACTGTAGCGCGGTGGTCAGCACTCTGTGTGTTGGCAGTAAGGTCGCAGTTTGAACCCCATGATTATTTTCCTAGGACTCCGACCGGCCCCTAGTCAGAGTGACATGCTGTGGACTGATTGGGGAGATGGAGACCATAGTTATAGTTGAGCATCGCCCATGTTGTCGATGTGATTATGAGATTGTTGCCGGGACACATGGTGATCTGAGGCACGTGAAGATGGACTTCTAGGACACAAATGGTGTTTAGAATGTGACCCTAAGAAAAGTACATCTCCTGAAATAAGTTCCCAAATTTAGTGTCAGGGTTATTCCAGATTTGCAATTATATCTACAAATAAAAGAATTTGCATAAACTCCGATTTCTTTATCTAAAACGCAGGAAAATTAGCTTTATCTTCCGACGTGTCAAGGTAAATTTAAACTCGTTACCTGGGATAATCTGTTATAAAACATGCCTAGCTTAGTCACTTGAAAAAAAAACCAACTGCTATGTCATACCTGTCTGTATCAAGTTCAATATCCTTGTTAGG
>JASPKP010001673.1:0-17500 GCA_030674155.1 Stramonita haemastoma | reverse complement strand
CATTGCTGTCCTTCAGGGGGTCTCTTAGGCGAGGTGTTGATTCCTTGATGTCTTGGGTTTGTATCTGCTGAAGGACCTGAAGTGTGGTGTCCGTGTAATCTGTCTCTGTCGCTGGTTGTCTTTTGGCATCATTCTATCTCTATATGTCTGTCTGTCTGTCTGTCTGTCTGTCACACACATACACACACACACACACGCGCGCGCGCGCGCGCCTCTGTCTGCCTCTCTCTCTGTGCCATCCTTTTAGAAACAAATCCTGTTTGTGTAGTCTATTTATTTCCCTTTATCAAGAAGATATTTTTTCTCTTACATAATTTTGCCAGCAACGACTCTCGTGTTGCCGCAAGTTCTTTTCCTAATGTGCCAAATTGCCTTACACACGGAACATCAGTTAATCGCCATATCCCTAAAGACCCAGATGGTCTAATGGATGGGGGCAGAAGTTCGTGTTGACCTGGGGATCGAACCCGCGACTTCTGGCTTTGTAGGCAGGTGCGTTATCTGTGGACCACCGCCCCACCTTTGATCAGAGAGCCGTGGTTTCCAGGAAGACACCCCTCCTCTGTTCGTCCGTTATCTGAAAATGAAGTCATAAACGTGGATGATTTACATTGCAAAGTAATCACGATAACGTAACTGATACATTGGGCACAAATCTCACTCTTCCTGTTTGTATGACTTGATTGATATCACTTCATAGTAAAATGCATGTTAAAGAAGAAAACAAACAAACACATATGCACACACACACGCGCACACAAACACACGCCAATACCAACACTTTATGGTACAATAATCATGATAATATGACTGATAATATAACTAATAATCAAAACTCACACTTCCTGCTTGTATGACTTAGTTGATGTAAAAAGACGTCAAAGAGGAACACACACACACGAACACACACAGACACACCGCGCATGCAGGCGAATACAGAGAGAGAGAGAGAGAGAGAGAGAGAGAGAGAGAGAGAGAGAGAGAGAGAGAGAGAGAGAGAGAGAGAGAGAGAGAGAGAGAGAGAGAGAGAATGGACAGACGACAGAGATAGAGACGGGCAGAGAGATAGGCAGACAGAAACACACACACACACACACACACACACACACACACTCTCTCTCTCTCCTCTCTCTCTCTCTCTCTCTCTCTCTCTCTCCTCTCTCTCTCTCTCTCTCTCTCTCCCCTCACACACACACACACACACACACACACACTCACTCACTCTCTCTCTCTCTCTCACTCTCTCCCCTCTCTCTCTCTCTCTCTCTCTCTCTCTCTCCTCTCTCTCTCTCTCTCTCTCTCTCTCACACACACACACACACACACACACACACAACACACACACACACGCACACGCACACGCACACACACAAGGTGAAGACAAAAGCGAAACCAACAAAAAATCTATAAAGTTAGTGTCAGCTGACATAGGTGTGTATATGCCACAGGTCTGTTCTGTAGGAAAAACAGCGTTAAATAGGCCGGGTGTTTGTGTGTAGACATAAAGGTAGTGTAACGTACAGTGGCAGAGAACCGCAGTGACATTTCACATGCTATGTTCAAACATTGCCTTACCTGTCAACATGATATGGCAGTTAACTTCGTTGATGACGACATTAGTTCTTTTTTCTCTGTCAACCTGTATGTCTGTCTGTCTGTCTGTGCCCTTCTGTGTCCCTCTGTGTGTGTGTGTGTGTGTGTGTGTGTGTGTGTGTGTGTGTGTGTGTGTGTGTGTGTGTGTGTGTGTGTGTGTGTGAGAGAGAGAGAGAGAGGGAGAGGGAGGGAGGGAGAGAGAGAGGGGGGGAGAGGGAGGGAGAGAGAGAGAGAGAGGGGCAGAGAGTGAATGAATGAGGAATCTTTTAGGAATGAATAATCTTTAGGAATCAATAATCTTTATTTTTCAAGAGTTACAGATAAGCATTCACATACTTTCTTCATCCGGCCTTTGCCCTGATAAGGGACTATCAAAAACAAAATCAAACAAAACCCCAAAGCAAAACAAACCAAAATTGTAAAATAAAATAAAAATTAAAAAAGGGAATCCCCTCCCCCACAAAAACCACCACCACCACCACAAGTTCAACCTATGATTAAAAAAAAAAAAGGAGCTAGAAATATATTCACTGAGTGAGAGGTGAGTGAGAGTCAGAGAGAGAGAGAGAGAGAGAGAGAGAGAGAGAGAGAGAGAGAGAGAGAGAGAGAGAGAGAGAGAGAGAGTCGCACGCACACACAACAACACCGCAAACCCTCCTCCCATACCCCCCACCACACACATACATACACACATTATTTCCCCCCCCCCATCCCACCACACACATACATACACACATTATTCCCCCCCACCCAACCTCTCTCCCCCCCACACATTCTATCTATCCCGCCTCTCTCTCTCTCTCTCTCTCTCCTCTCTCTCTCCTCTCCTCTCCCCTCTCTCTCTCTCTCTCTCCCCGTCACTATTTACTTCCCTTTTTCTCTCCGTCCCTACCCACCACCCCTATCCACTATCCTACCCACCTCCACTCCCCTCCACACCGTCTACCCATCACCCTTTCCCTCACCACTACTCCTCACCCCTACTCCCACACATCACCCCTACCCTCTCCATTCTTATCACCCCTAGCCCCCCGCCCTACCCACCCCCAATCTACTCGTAACCCCTATCCCCAACCCTACCCAACACCCTATTCATCACCCCTACCCCACCTACTCATGGGTAGGATAATGGGTAGGGGTGATGGGTAGGGGTGATGGGTGGTAGGGTGATGGGTAGGGCAGGGTGATGGGTGGGGGGCAGGGGTGGAGGTTGGGTAGGGGTAGGGCTAGGGGTGAGGAGTAGGGTTGGGCAGGGTGATGGGTACGTAGGGTGGGAGTAGTGGAGGGAAGGTGGGGTACGTGGTAGTATAGATACAGTGTAACCTATAACCTACCCTCACCCCACGATCACCCACCCATCACCCTACCTACCCATCACCTACCCTACTAACCCTACCCATTACCCCTACCCTACCCATCACCTCCTACCCATCACCCCTACCCTACCCACTCTACCCACCCTAACCCTACCCTACCATCACCCCTAACCTACCCATCACCCCTAACCTACCCATCACCCCAACCACCCATCACCACCCCCACCCAACACCCCACCCACCCCAACCCTACCTACCCTACCCATCACCCCTACCCCCACACTAAATCACCCAAATACCATGGGTAGGGTACGGTAGGGGTGATGGGTAGGGTAGGGGTAATGGCGGGGTGATGGGTAGTGGAGGGTAGAGGTGATGGGTAGGGTACGGTAGGGGTGGGGGTAGGGCAGGGGTGATGGTGATAGGGGTGATCACTCCCCACCCATCACCTACCCTACCTTTCACCCTTATCCCTAGCCCCCACTACCCATCACCCCTACCTACCCATCACCCCTACCCCCCACTACCCATCACCCCTACCCTCACCCCTACCCCCCACTACCCATCACCCCTATCCCCACTACCCATCACCCCTACCCCCACTACCCATCACCCCTACCCCACTACGCATCACCCCTACCCACCCTACCATCACTCCACCTACCCATCACCCCTACCCATCCTACCCATCACCCACCCTACCCATCACCCCTACCCACCCTACCCATCACCCCACCCCTACCCACCCATCACCCCTACCCCACCCATCACCCCTACCCTACCCATCACCCCTACCCCCACACTACCAGTTACCCAAATACCATGGGTAGGGTACGGTAGGGGTGATGGGGTAGGGTAGGGGTGATGGGTAGGGTGGGGGTGATGGGTAGGGTGGGGGTGATGGGTAGGTGGGGTAAGGGTGATAGGTAGAGTGGGGGTACCTATCACCCCAACCCCACCCATCACCCCTACCCCCACACTACCAATCATCCAAATACCATGGGTAGGGTAGGGTAGGGTAGGGGTGATGTGGTAGGGTAGGGGTAATGGCCGGGGTGATGGGTAGTGGAGGGTAGGGGTGACGGGTAGGGTACGGTAGGGGTAGGGTGATGGGTGATAGGGGTGATCACTCCCCATCCATCCACCTACCCTACCTTTCACCCTAATCCCTACCCCCCCACTACCATCACCCTACCCACCCTACCACCACTCCTACTCTACCACCCTACCCTACCATCACCCTACCCTACCCATCCCCCCTACCCACCCTACCCATCACCCCTACCCTACCCATCACCCCTACCCTGCCCTACCCATCACCCCTACCCATCAATCACCCCTTCCCCACCCTACCCATCACCCCTACCCCCACACTATTAATTACCCAAATACCATGGGTAGGGTACGGTAGGGGTGATGTGGTAGGGTAGGGTTGAGTGGTAGGATAGGGTTGATGGGTAGGGATAGGGTGATGGGTAGGGGTAGGGTAGGGGTGATGGGTAGGGAAGGGGTGATGGGTAGGTGGGGTGAGAGTGGGGGTACCTATCAGCCCTACCCATCACCCCACCGATTACTCCCCACCCATCAACTACCCTACCTTCCCTTCCTACACCCTCTCACCACCCATCACCCCTACCCCCACCCTACCCCTCACCCCTACCCATCACCCCTACCCCCACCCTACCCATCACCCTACCTCACCCCCACCCTACCCATCACCCCTACCCCCACCCTACCACACACACTACCAATTACCATGGGTAGGGTAGGTTGATGGGTGGGGGGTGATTAGTATGATGGGTAGGGCTGATAGGTACCCCCACTCTACCTATCACCCCTACCCCCTACCCATCACCCCTACCCTCATCACCTCTACCCTACCCATGGTAATTGATTGGTAGTGTGGGGGTAGGGGGTGATGGGTAGGGGGTTAAAGTTGATGGGTAGTGTATGGGTGGTGGGTAGGTGGGTTAAAGTTGATGGGAGGGGGGATGGGTAGGGTAGGGGTGGTGGGTAGTGTAGGGGTAGGGGGGATGGTTAGGGGTGAAGGGTACGGCAGGGGTGAAGGGTAGGATAGGGGTGACGGGTAGGGGTGATGGGTAGGGTAGGGGTGACGGGTAGGACAGGCCATCCCACTCATCACTCCTACCCCACACCCCACCCATCAACCTACCCTACCTTTCACCCCAACCCTACCCTTCACCCATCACCCCAACCCTACCCTTCACCCGTATCCCTACCCCACACTTCCCATCACCCCTACCCTCCACACTACCCATCACCCCCACCCTACCCATCACCCCTACCCTACCCACCACGCCCACCCTACCCATCACCCCTACCCCCACACTACCAATCACCCAATCACCATGGGTAGGGTTGAGGTGAAGGGTAAGGTACGGTAGGGGTGATGGGTGGGGTTGGGGTGAAGGGTAAGGTACGGTAGGGGTGATGGTTGGGGTGAAGGGTTGGGGTGATGGGTAGGGTAGGGCAGGGGTAGGGATGATGGGTGGGGCAGGGGTGATAGGGTGGGGGTAGGGGTGATGGGTAGTGTGGGGTCCCTAGGGATAAGGGTGAAAGGTAGGGTAGGTTGATGGGTGGGGAGTGATTGGTGGGGTGATGGGTAGGGCTGATAGGTACCCCCACTCTACCTATCATCCTACCCTACCATTTACCCCTACCCTACCATTCACCCCTACTTTACCCTTCACCCAACCCTACCCATCACCCCTACCGTACCCTACCCTACCCATGGTAATTGGGTGATTGGTAGTGTGAGGGTAGGGGTGATGGGTAGGTGGGTTAAAGTTGATGGGTAGTGTGGGGGGAAGGGTGATGGGTAGGGTGGGGTAGAGTAGGGGTAGGGGTGATGGATAGGGGTGATGGGTAGGGTAGGGGTGATGGGTAGGTAGGATAGGGGTGAAGGATAGGGGTGAAGGATAGGGGTGAAGGATAGGGTAGGGGTGACGGGTAGGATAGGGGTGAAGTGGAGAGGGGTGATGGGTAGGGTAGGGGTGATGGGTAGGGTAGGGGTGATGGGTAGGGTAGGGGTGAAGTGGAGGGGTGATGGGTAGGGTAGGGGTGATGGGTAGGGTAGGGGTGACGGGTAGGATAGGGGTGAAGTGGAGGGGTGATGGGTAGGGGTAATGGGTAGGGTAGGGGTAATGGGTAGGGTAGGGGTGACGGGTAGGATAGGGGTGACGGGTAGGGTAGGGGTGATGGATAGGGGTGAAGTGTAGGGGTGATGGGCCACTCATCACTCCTACCCCACACCCCACCCTACCTTTCACCCATACGCCTACCCCTAAGCTCCCTACCCCACACTAACCCATCACCCCTCCCACCCTACCCTGCACCCCTACCCTACCCATCACCCCTAACCCCACCCTACCCATCACTCCCTCCCACCCCTACCCTACCCATCACCCCCACCCTACCCATCACTCCCTCCCCTACCCTACCCATCACCCCCACCCTACCCATCACTCCTCCCCTACCCTACCCATCACTCCTCCCCTACCCTACCCATCACCCCTACCCTACCCATCACCCCTACCCTACCCATCACCTCCCCCCACCCTACCCATTACCCCTACGCCTACTCGACCCCGTCACCCCTAGGGAAGGGGTAAAGGTGATGGGTAGGGTAGGGGTGATGGGTAGGGGGGTGATGGGTACGGTACGGACGATAGGGTAGGGCAGGGGTAGGGGTGGTGGTTAGTGGTGATGGGTAGGTGGGATGGGTAGGGGTGGGGGTAGGAGTAATGGGAGGATAATGGGTTGGGCTGATGGGTACCCTACCCTACCCATCACTCGTATACCTAACCATCACCCCTACCATCACCCCTACCCCACCCTACTCACAGCGACTATCCCCCACTATACAACGCCCATCCTACCCATCACCCCTACTCCCACTCTATCATCACCCCTGCCCTGACCCCCTCACCCTACCCCCACTCAACCCACATCACCCTTACCCATTACCCGCAACTTACCCCTCAACCCAACCTCCATTCTACCCATGACCCGTCACCCCTACCCCGTCACCCCTACCCCACCACCCCAACCCCCACCATACCCGCCACCCTACCCATCACCCCTACCCCCACCTATCCATCACCCTTCCCCACCCACACAACCCCTACTACCCCCACGCTCCATCACCCCCACCCCACCCGGTGGGGGCAAGGGTGATGGGTAGGGGTGATGGGTACCCCCACTCATACTGTCCATTACCCTAACCCTATCACCCTACCAACCACCACTAACCTATACCACTAGGCCTACCCATTGCGCCCCCACCCCACCCACCCCACCAACTACTCTACACACCACCTCTACCCATCACTACTGCCCCCCCCAACCCCCCGCTCCCTCCCCCCCCCCCCCCCGCTCCATACACACCACCACCACTACCACTTTGAAGGAAAAAGACCTCTTTAAAAAAAAAATTGGACCGATAGCAAGCCAGTCAGTCGATGGAGAAGACCCTGCCGAGATAATGACAGAGAGAATGTTTGAGTGTTAGCCACCATGTCATGCCTGGACAGGTTTTTGAGAGACGGGGGAGGGGGAGGGAGAGAGAAGGGAGTGAGGAGTAGGGAGAAAGGGGGGGAGGAGTGAATAGAAAGGTGGGGAGAGAGAGAGAGAGAGAGAGAGAGAGAGAGAGAGAGAGAGAGAGAGAGAGAGAGAGAGAGAATAAACGTGTGCTTGAGTGCATGCAGGCAAATGCAGCATATGTGTGTGTGTGTGTGCGCGCGCGCACGCCAAAGTTCTCATCTGTTCGCTCAGTTAAGCGATTGATATTTTTCTTTCTCTCTCTTCGAATATGGTAACTAGATTTGAATCAACAATAAATGATAATTATGCCCTTCAATATGATAGCTGTGGCATTAGCATATAATAGGTACATGCAGCAAGACTTAACGTCAGAATGGCCAACGTTTTTTTTTCTTTTTTTCTTCGTTACATAATATTAGGCATCAACATTTAAAATCTGAATGTGTTAATTGATTTTGGTGTTTTTTCTCTCTTTTTTTTTTCAGGTCCCTGTGCTTCAAATCCTAACGTCAGAATGTGCCGAAAGTGCCTTACCACAACGTCGACGATAAAGACGATGACAACAAGAGGGAAAAGGAGGAGGACAAGATGAGGAAGAGGCAGAGGAAGCAGAAGAAAGAAGACAGTAGAGGAGAAGAACAGAAGGAGGGTAAAGTAGAAAAAAAAAAGAACGGAGCAGAGAGGGGAGAGACGAATTAAAAAAAAAAAAAAAAGGGGCGGCAGAGGAAGGAGGAAGGATAGAAAATCCCAAATGACAAGTTTACTGTCTTACTGCAGACAAATATGTTGTATATAAGCTTTGCTTGTTGTACTTATTTGATATATTGTTGCTTGTTGTCTCTGAATAAAACTTTTGAAACCAATATATTGTTCTCTTTGAACTGACAAGCTAAATCCCTCTAACATCAAACATACACCCACGATATCTCTGTACGCAATCACTGCAATTCGATCGTCAGTCTAAATGACGACCATCGACGACGACGACACTTATGAGGATAAAGAGGAAGTAGGAGGAGGAGAGCAGAGGAGAGCTAAGCAATCAAAAGGACAAGGTCATGTCTAAGATATGTATTCTCTCTGAACTGACAAGCGAAATCCTTCCGACATCAAAACACACGCCCACTAAATTTGCGAAAACAACACTACACTTCGACCGTGAGTTTAAAAACACAACTGCCAACTACCTACCCGCCCTTAAAAAAAACCCAACCAACAAAACACACACACACACAACAGCAAAAACAAGGGGGGGGGGGGGTGCGTGTGGGATCAGTGCTGACTCCACTTCCCCAAAAGTCCTTTGGATGAGACTATAAACCGAGGCCCAGTGTGCGAACGCATGCAGAACATCTTGCGCACATGTTAAATCCTAAGATCGTAAGAGTAGGCCATTGTGTGCCGGTGGGAACAGATAAGATTTACAAAACTGCATACAGACGTGAAATGGATGTTAAAAAAAAAAAAAAAAAAAAAGCACACAAGTGCTAATTCCATTATCCTCGAAATAAAAGAATAAATAAATAAACAAACAACATCCGAACTGAACCTTTGCACACAGAACAAAGCATATCCATTTTCTGGTGACTGCTTTATTTTAAATATCGTCCTATGCCTACCATCCACCCCTCCTTCCTGCAGCACCCCCCCACCCTGTATATTGCATACAGTAACAGCGAGTCTCTCTTTGAAATGGGAGATCCAGCAATGAAACTAATCTCCATGATATTCTAGGAAAGATAAGGGAGGGAAGCGAAGGGGAAGTAGTATGTGAGACAGGAGAGGGAGGGGGGGGGGTTCATTGTTTGCCAGAAAGGAGAGAGAGGGGGGGGAGGAGGGATGGAAGGGAATAGGAGAGAAAGATCTGTATGCCTAATAGGAAGCAGGGGTAAGGCCTATGGTGGGGAGCAGGAAGTGGGGGGAACCAGGTATCAGAGAAAGGGGGGAGGGAGGAAGAGAGAGAGAGAGAGAGAGAGAGAGAGAGAGAGAGAGAGAGAGAGCATAAAGTGTTGCTGGTTTGCTGCAAGGGAGGGACTACAAAATTTAAAAAGCTATGGCTTGATGTTCTTCCCCAGCTGTGCTAGTGTTGACTTGTGCTCTTGTTAGTCATGTATTGAGTAAAAGTTGTTTGAACCAAAGAGAAAAAAAATAAGTGAATAGGAATGGACAGGAGACAAGCGAGGAAAAAAGATCATAGGCTCCCTACGAGGGGTATCTGATCTGAGAGAGAGAGGGAGAGACAGACAGACAGACAGACAGACAGACAGACAGACAGAGCACTGAACAAACTTAATGCGCATTGGCTTTGGGCCACAACACACACAATAAATGAGGCTTGGGAACGAATCGGAATACAGTGAATTTAAAGCATAACAACAAACAAAAGTTATACGTGTCACAGGAAACAGACTAGTATAATTTATATCCAATAACTCCTATTATCATGCCTCATTTGTTACATAATGAAATTATTTTTTGTGTGCAGTATAAACACAACATTCACTTGATTCGACTGATACTGTGGTGTTCTCTACACATTATTGAATCAATGCTTTTCTTTTTTTCTTCTATTGAACAAATAAAAAATAAACCTGGATCAATTATGTCTGAAGTCTGCTTGATACTCCTAAGCTAATCTGGCAACGACACTGTGTGTGTGTGTGTGTGTGTGTGTGTGTGTGTGTGTGTGTGTGTGTGTGTGTGTGTGTGTGTGTGTTTGTTTGTGTGTGTTTGTTTGTGTGTGTTTGTTTGTGTGAGTGTGTGTGTGAGTGTGTGTGTGTTGTGTGTCAAAGTCAAAATTTTATTTTCAGATGGTACATTGAGTGTGTGTGTGTTGTGTGTGTGTGTGTTGTGTGTGTGTGTGTGTGTGTGTGTGTGTGTGTGTGTGTGTGTGTGTGTGTGTGTGTGTGTGTGTGTGTTGTTCAAATTCATTTAACGTCTTTTCACAAATTGTGATATTAGACAGGAGGGGGGGGGAGAGTAGGTGGGTGTATGAGTGTCAGGAAAAGAGGGTGTAGTTGGCAATGTATGGGATAAAGAATTTTAGGGAGTCAATACTTGCTAAAAAAAAAAAAAATAAATAATAATAATATTAAATTTTTTTTAAAAAAACACACAAAAAAAACACCTTTTTGTCACTAACCTATTGAACTACAGTAAGCAAAAACGGGAAATGCAGTTCTAACAATCTCTAACAAAATCAGTAATTCCAATGAAAAACGTAACTAAATAGTTAATTTCACATAAGAAAACACAAAATACCCCTCCCAGAAAAAAGAACGGGAATACCCAACAATAACTGCGAAAAATCAGCTACAATCAGCAACATCTCCTAGCCCTCACCCCCAAAACCAAACAAAAATCAACAACAGTAGGAATACAAATACCGAGTACAGTGTGTGTTGTGTGTGAGTGTGTGTGTTGCGTGTGTGTGTGTTGTGTGTGTGTGTGTGTATGGTGGGGGGGGGGGGAGGTGTGGTTGGGGATTAGCAGAAGTGCCCGGTTAAAAGATATCTCTTGCTTTGTCCATTGTCGTTTATGGGCCAAACACCCTGTCCCTTACTGCGCCAGGGGGGTGGAGGGGGGAGGGGAGCCTAAGCCTAGTAGAATACCCCCTTCAACAATGGTTTACAACGAAAGACAGAAAGAAAGAAAAAGAGAAGCAGAGAAGGAATGAAGGAGTGAGGGGAGGAGCATACAGAAAAGAGAAGAAAGGAAAAGATTAACGAAGAGAGAGAGAGAGAGAGAGAGAGAGGAGAGAGAGAGAGAGAGAGAGGAGAGAGAGAGGGAGAGAGAGAGAGAGAGAGAGAGAGAAAGAAGCCATCAAGAAAGGGAACAAAAACTAAACAAAAAAAGAAAAGGGGAAGGGGGGGGGGATGGAGAAAGAGGCGAAAAAAGCCTTGGGTCAGTTGAGGGTCAGCATGAAAGAAGACGCCAGATCTTTTGTCAGTGTGTTAGTCAGTGTGTCTGTCTATTCTGGCCCCTGATGCAATAACCAGAAACTCGTGTACTAATCCAGCAGAGAGAGAGAGAGATCTAGCCACTTCTCTGGACCTCTGCTGCTGCTGCTGCTGCTACTGCTGCTACTACTACTACTACTACTACTACTACTACTACTACTACTACTACTACTACTACTACTACTACTACTACTACTGCTGCTACTGCTACTGCTGCTGTTGCTGCTACTTCTACTACAACTGGTACTACTACTACTATTATCAAATTACTACTACTACTACTACTACTACTACTACTACTACTACTTCTGCTATCTCTACTACTATTAGTATTATTGCTATCGCTAATGCTTTTACTGCTGCTTTAACTGCCTCTGCTGCTACGCCCTGCCACTACTACCACCACCACCACTAGTATTTTAACTATTACTACCACAGCTAACCACTAGTCTAACTGGTGCTGCTACTTCAACCACCACCGTCCTACCACTATTTCTACTACCGCAACTGCTGCTACTACTATCACCCACTATTTCTACTACCGCTACTGCTGCTACTACTATCACCACTATTTCTACTATCACCACTATTTCTACTACCACTACTGCTGCTACTACTGTCACCACTATTTCTACCACCACTACTGCTGCTACTACTAGATCTATCACCACTATTTCTACCACCACTGCTGCTGCTACTACTAGATCTATCACCACTATTTCTACCACCACTGCTGCTGCTGCTACTGTCACCACTAATTCTACCACCACTGCTGCTGCTGCTACGATCACCACTGTTTCTTTCACCACTACTGCTGCTACTACTATCACCACTGTTTCTTTCACCACTACTGCTGCTACTACTATCACCACTACTTCTACTACCGCTACTGCTGCTACTACTATCACCACTATTTCTACCACCACTGCTGCTGCTACTACTATCACCACTATCCTTCCATCACCACTGCTGCTGCTACTATCCACTTTGACTGCTTCTGTTGCTGCTGCCACTACTAACACCACTGTCCTACCACTACGTTTACTACCACCACCAATACCTCCATGATCTATCTGTGGTCTGGTGGATCGGTGGTCCAAAGATAACGCATCTGCATAGAAAGCAGAAAGTTCAGGTTGGAAGTGTGCGGTGGTTTCATCTCCGTTTGGGCCTAAACCATTAGACCATGAGTGGTGGTCTGGGCGCTAGTCTTTCGAATAAGACGATAAACCCAGATACCTAATCATTTTGTGCACGTAAAAGAACCCACGGCTATCATCTTGATAACTGCTGTTGCTACCACTACCACCACCATCCTATTACCACTAGTAGTAGTAGTAGTAGTAGTAGTAGTAGCAGTAGTGCTACTACTACTACTACTATACTTCTACTACTACTACTACTACTACTACTACTACTACTACTACTTCTACTTCTACTACTTCTACTTCTACTACTCTTTCTACTGCTACCTCGCCACTTTTAATATTACTATTTTCACAACTGCACTGCTGCTACTTTTACTATTCAGAATGACCCTCATTACTGCTGCTGGTGTTGCTGCTGCTACTACTTCTCCGTCTTCTACTTCCACATCTCTACCACTATAAATACTGAATTACTACCACTGCTGCTATTCTGGTTCAGAGCCCATTCAAAGACCTTTGGCCGAGTACAATAGATGACTTTTCCTGCTTCATCTTTCCCCCATGGCCGGCGGAAAAAACAGTATGTGAATGCTTATCTATAACCCTTGAAAAATATAAAGATTATCCATCCATTCATTCTCTCTCATTCATTCATTTCTCTCTCTCTCTCTCTCTCTCTCTCTCTCTCTCTCTCTCTCTCTCTCTCTCTCTCTCTCTCCCCCCCCCCCTACAAATATCTCTCTCTCTCTTCCCATACAAATCTCTCTCTCTCTCTCTCTCTCTCTCTCTCTCTCTCTCTCTCTCTCTCTCTCTCTCTCTCTCTCTCTCTCTCTCTCTCTCAGCCTTGCTGAGCTGATTTCGTGGCGAGCGGACGCGTTTTTTCTGCGCTCTCCCAAACCCAAGTGAATTGTCATCGAACCAAATTTTGGGACTTAGAAAAAAAACAAACAGCAAAAACTTTACTATTTCACTGGATTGAAAAGCATTTCAACCCAGTGTGTGCGGTGGACATCTTTCCTTGATTTCATCAATTCCCTGTATCCTTATGGAACAGAAAGCTGTCTGGGACTTCATCATTTAAACTGCAGAAAAACTTCATCATGTAAACTGCGGAAAAAAAAAAAACCTCTGGCCGGTGGCATCATGTGAGTGTTGAGATGTTTGTTTGTTGGGTTGTTTGGCTATGGATGAAGACACTTCCACTTTTAAAAACAAAAAATTGCAACCAACTCTAGATATCATCCAAAAACGTTTTTCATGCAGTAAATACGAGCTTGCCATATGGAGAAATTGTTTGATTTACCGCTATTCCGGAATTCAAGACTTTGACCTGTCCACTTTTATTTTTGACTATGATTCCAAAGATTCAATACTTGAAACATCATCACAACTGATTGCAATACCACCGCCACCCTTCCTGGTAAAGACAGTGATTCGCATTTTATATCAAGCAGTCAAGTCTGTGACAGTGACACTGTACTTTTCCAAGACAGAAGGAACCTTATTATGTCAGGGTTTAGACTGCCCTGCCTGGGACTCGGAAGAGTGTGAAATAATATCAAAATTTGTTTCAACTTTCATGATCAATAACAATGTGAAACAATTATCCAGATCACTCATCCCAGACTCCTCTGACATTTATTTATGCTTAACGAGCCGCCTGCACTGGTGCCACCCCTGATGGACCTGTCTGTAATGACCAAGGCCCCAGCATCTCCATGTTGGGAGGACGCAGTGCGGAAGAACGAGGGCATGACACGGGAGGAGGAGGACGAAAGCACGGTACGTGAGGACGAAAGCACGGTACGTGAGGACGAAAGCACGGTACGAGAGGGCGAGGGCACGCTACGTGAGGGCGAGGGCACGCTACGTGAGGACGAGGGCACGCTACGTGAGGACGAGGGCACGCTACGTGAGGACGATGACACGCTTCGTGAGGGCGAGGGCACGCTACGTGAGGACGAGGGCACGCTACGTGAGGACGAGGGCACGCTACGTGAGGACGAGGGCACGCTACGTGAGGACGAGGGCACGCTACGTGAAGACGAGGGCACGGTGCGGAAAGACGAGGGCACGGTGCGGAAAGACGAGGGCACGGTGCGTGAGAACGAGGGCACGGTGCGGAAAGACGAGGGCACGGTACGTGCGAGGACGATGACACGGTACGTGAGGACGATGACACGGTACGTGAGGACGATGACACGGTACGTGAGGGACGATGACACGGTTCGCGAGGACGATGACACGGTACGTGAGGACGATGACACGGTACGTGAGGACGATGACACGGTACGTGAGGACGATAACACGATACGTGAGGACGAGAGCGCTGTGCGGAAAGACGAGGGCACGGTGCGGAAAGACATGTTACGGAAGAAGGGGGGGCAGGAGCTTATGGTTAGCTCTCTCTCCTCTCTTCAGAAGGACTCTGGCAATCCTGGAGAAGAAACTCTGACAAAGACTGTCCAGAAGGCAGACACGCCAGTGGGAAAAAGAACACGACTGCAATGCAGACGACCTGGACGTCGCACAACCCGCAGCCAATATACAAATAGTCCACTGTCCGAGCTGAAGCAAAAGGTGTTTTGTCTAGAACAGCAGTTCGATACCTTGATCAATTCCCAAACCTCTCTGCAAACTAACATTTCATCCTTGGTTGAAGACATCAAAGTTTCTATTAAAAATGAAACTTCGTACTAACATAAATGATAAATTCAATGTATTCAGTTCTAACCTAGAAGACCTAAAAACACACATAACTAACCTAGAAAAGACAAATGCAGTACTGGTAAAAGAAAATCACTCACTAAAAACTCGTCTAGGGACTATCCACTCTGAAATGAAAAAAAACTAGACATGCTTCAACTGAATTTGCTTCAGTATCCTCACAAACTTCCCCTTTCCTTTCCAAAAATCCACCAACTGCCGATAATTTCACGCAAACAGAATCAAATGACTGTAATCGATCATCTGCTGGAAGCAATAATTCTGTTGTAGACTCCCAATCACAGTCATTGACTGAGCGCTATGAACAATCGGAAAACCTGACCACATCACAGTCAACAGTGAAACACGCACTGCCACTAAAGCGAAAAGAAAACAAAGATTTTGGGACTCTCTCCCCACCTCCTACATCGGAATTGACCGCCACTAATATTCACTACTCAGTTCCCACATCAAACCCCTTCACTGTTCTCTCTGCCCATGAAAATCAAGTAACAACTAACTCTAACAATCCCATTAAAGAAATGACCATTAACCACGAAATAAATATTCCGATGCAAAACCCTCCCCACTCGAAACTCTTTCTGTTATGTCTATTCCTGATAAATCTACCATGCTCCTCATTGGAGACTCTGTCATTCGTTTTATTAATCCAAAAAGATTAGCCCCCGCTACGAAAATCTCTTCAAAATATGTATCCCTGGAATGAGTGTGGAAGACCTTAAAATCTGGCTGAAATCAATTCCAGCAAACCCAAATCTAAAACATGTTATAATTCACGTTGGTGTAAACTCCTGTCCCGCTGGTCCCGTACCTCTAGACACATGGGCTGAGGTCATCGAAATGTGTCAGGCCAGATTTCCTCGGGCACTGGTGGCTTTCAGCTCCATCCTGCCTGCCAGAGGAAATCACCATTTTTATATAACAGCATCCTACCATCTAATAAGAATTTGGAAATGGCTTGCAATAGATCACATGTAACCTTCCTTAATCACTACAACACTTTTGCCTCAAACACAAAATCTTACAACACTTTACACACCCCAATACTAAAGGAAATGCCCGTCTAGCAGAAAACAATCAAAGCATTATGGCAGGCACGTCCCTCTTTGATGAACGACTCTCAGGACGACATCAGAGAGTTAGTTCAAGGACTTTCCCAGCGCAGAATCATCACCCCAGAGCTTTTGAACATAAGCCAGATCCCCGTGACTGGTCAAGAAACACTGGCCCAGGAAATCGTTTTAAAGATGACTGGCCAGCTCAGGGTCCTCCTCCTCCTCCGTCACTCAGTCTTGCCTGCACTTTCCTCCTCTCCCTTCAGTATCTAATCAAGCATAGTTCTAGAGGCACCCCACCCCTTCAGATCCTCAAACTCACCCACAAATGCAGGAAGCATCAGCCCCGTTGTCCATCCCCCAAACAACCTCAATTTAGAAAACATCACTCCCTGTTTACCCCCAACGAATGGTATGGATCAGTGGCGTCGCTCAGACCCAATCCCATCCATACACAGAAAAATTATTAATCATGGCTTCCCTCTGTACAGCAGCAACTCACACACCTGCTATCCTGCTGCCAAATATAATTACTGACCTCCTGCCCACCTACTATCCTATATTCATGTCTTCTCCCCTGTAATGTTTGATATAACATTAAAAATCATTATGTTCAATTGCAGGTATGTGAAAGTAACGTGAAGGAAAGAGATGATTAAAGGAAATAATTTTTGAGAATGTATAAACATGAATTTTCCCTTTTCTTCTCTACCATTATCATTGTTTAAATGGGTTTTAAATGACATTGTACCCGATGTTATTGTGATGCATGCACATGAGTATGCGCTCGATTATGCTGTGCTGTGCTTGTCATGGAAGTGTGCATGGGCTGCCCATGCATGCCTGTGTGCATGTTTGTATGTTTAGGGTGATCGTGCGTTGTCCATGCGCTCGGCGTGGGGGTGTGTGGTTATGTGTGCGTCCGTGCGTTTTGTGTGTGCGTGCATGGTGTATGTGTGTTGTGGTGTTGTGTGGGGTTTTGTGTGTGTGGAATTTCTCCGCTTTGTGTGGGCATGTGTGTTTATAGGAGTGTGGGGCTTGAATGTGTGATGTGTGTGGAAGTATTATATATTTGTGTGGTGTGTTGTGGTGTGTGGTGTGTGTGTGTGTGTGTGTGTTGGTTTGTTGTGTGTGTGTGT
>JASPKP010001672.1:20000-27104 GCA_030674155.1 Stramonita haemastoma | reverse complement strand
AGCAATTAGCAGAAAGAAGTGTATCTTTTTGTCTTTTTGTTCACATGTATGTGCTTCCTTTTGTCTTAGATAATTTATCAGATGAGAAAACAGTAAACAATGAATCTTAGCAACACTTACTAGCAAACTGCATATTTTTTTATGTGAATCTTCAGCAAGGAACTGTTTATAAGAGGTTGTTTATTTGACATCCTGCCCCCTTGTGTGTTTGGAAAGATACCAGCATCAACAACTGCCACAGATGATGTAACATGTCAATGACTCATCAACCCTCCCCCCCCCCCCCCCCAACTACACACACTATCTCTACCCCACAGCAGTCAGTTGTCACCCCAAACAAGCACCGTGGACAGAATAATATTGAATCTGTGGCTATGACACACTATCTCTACCCCACAGCAGTCAGTTTCCACCACATTCAGTGCCTTTCAACTGTTATTTATTTCATCCCATCTCAATCCAGCTGGGGCCAGCTTGTGCTAATTATAGCAAGAACTGACCACACTTGGACTAGGTGAAAGGAAGGGACATGCTAAACTTAGCACCCTGGACAGAATGATATTGAATTTGTGGCTATGACACACTATCTCTACCCCATAACAGTCAGTTTTCACCACATTCAGTGCCTTTCAACTGCTATTTATTTCATCGCCCTAACCACTAGACTATAGCTGCAGCTATCAACAACCACTGCCTGTCATTAATAAAAGAAAATTGTTTGAAAGACTTGGAAATATTCAAACTACAATGAATAAGACAACTTTCGATGGACAAACACAATAACAACTGGTTTAATATGTAATGTGTAAACGTCGTTTTTTCATTTTTTTTCCTTAACATATAATGCATGTAGCAATGTTTCCAGTCGGAATAACCATTTTGATTTTTTGTTTTCTAAATTCAAACACTCATACTCATGTATTTCTGTTTTTGAGTCCACACCAACACACACTCAGCCCCCCCCCCCCCCCCCACACACACACACACCACACCCTCCCACCACCCACACCTGCCCCCTCCAAGCACACACAACCCCTCCACACACATACACACACACACACACACACACACACACACACAGAAGAGAGAGAGAGAGAGAGAGAGAGAGAAGAGAGAGAGAGAGAGAGAGAGAGAGAGAGAGAGAGAGGAGAGAGAGAGAGAGAGAGAGAATCCTTTTGGTTAGTAAAAATAACTGAATAATAGATTGTTTTGCTTCAAAGTTTGCTTATCAAGCTTGACATACTTAACATACAGACTAAATGGGAATGTGAAGTATCTTCTCTTCATCTTTCTTCCTCTTCCACTTCCACACACACAAGGCAGACAGTATAGTTCAGGGCTTCATACATGACTAGAAAATACACATGCTTGAAGAAAACTGCTTGTGCAAATCAAAGACAAAGACAGAGAAACAGACAGGTAAGAAATAAAGAATTACCTTATTCCATATTTTCACAATAACATTCATCCACAAACTAACAGTGGATCACACACCCAGCTCTCAAAGTATCCTGAACTGTGCTCAGACATCTGTAGAGCCATGGATGTGCTCAGTGTTCTATGACAATGAATGAATGCATGTGCTGTACTATTTAAAAAAGAAACTTGAGTTTGGTCGAGGTGGGAGTAAAATAACTTAAGAAAAAGTTTGAATACTTTGTTTCCTCTTTTACAGTGCTTCACAACAATTTTAATGGGTAGCTGTTATTGTCATTATGTTTGTTATTGTATTCCTTCTATCTGTTTCTCTGGCAAGCTGGCTAACAGACTATCTGTTTGTCTGGGGGTTGTTTGGTGTTTTGGGGAGGGGGGGGGGATGCTGCTTCATCTTCTGTGACGTCCCTGTCCTGCTGTTCCCATGCCGCTCATTTCAATCTCCCCACCCCAGCCATACCCAGATTCGTTATGTCTCATCCTCAGAGTCAGGAGTCCACAGGGAGCCCATCAACATTAGTCTGCCATGGGCCCCACCAGCCAGAGGGGCCCTGCACTGCTGCTGGGTCACTTTGGTTGTGTTCAGTGGTGCCTGTTCTGAGCTAACATACGCAGGACACCACCTACTAAGCCCCCTACTAAAGACAGTATTGGCTCAGTCGAAGAGCCAGAATGAGTGAGTCACCCACCTGAGGTGGCAACCACCACAACGTCTCTCCAAAGACCAACACCCAAACCTCCAACCCTAAATGCTTTGACACAAACTCACCACAGACACAGAAGTGTATGGGGAAACCAATCTGAGGTCACTGTGAGACAAGAGCATTATTATTAGAGTATTATTGCATGATGATGAATGGTGATGAGAATGATGTAAAGATGCTGCTGTGGAAGTGCATCTGCTTTGAAACTACTTGACAGGGTTGTACTCTATGCTTACTATCATAATATATCCCAGCGTCAACCTGGCCTGAGAGATACAGACACCTGAGAGTGCTCGTAAGGTTATTAGAGTTGGTCATTCAGATGAGACTATAAACCGATACCCCTGTGCGAACGCATGGAGAACATCTTGCGCACACGTTTAAACCCGCTCTGCCTTTTGGAATTGCCGGTCATTGTGTGCCGGTAGGAGCGGATGCCAACATTACATATAAAAAAGGACAGCATGCACACAGGTGTCTGTTTAGACACCATCTCTGAGGAAAAATCAGGGAGTTGGAGTCCCAGTGTGGCTTTGGGCTGTATATATGTATTAAAAAATAATAATGGGTAGCGCTGCACTTGTGGCGACGCGCTCCTCCCAGAGAGAGCAGCCCAAATTTCACGCAGAGAAATCTGCTTTGAAATGAAGTGGTATTAATAAAATAAAGTAAAAATAGAGCAACATTCTCAAATTCGCATCCGTAAAGTGGATGAAGCTCGACTGTGTGGTCCTAGTCTCCCCACTAAGCCCACAGCACACTCCACTCCAGTTTGAAATCCAAGGCGCTGACCACTGCGCCATGTTGGCTGGTGACAAACTTGCTTTCTTGCCTCATGGGGGCTGTGGTGTCGCCACAAGCCGGCGCCACATATATCAAAGATGGTAGTGGAGGGTGCATGCATAAAGTACAACACTGTGCCATGGGGTCTGTTACAGTGCAAAAGTGGGGGTAGGACGGGGCTGAAAACGGCTCTTTAGGTAACATCTTAAAGTGGTGCGAAAGTGTCAAATGGGTGACAATAAACCCCACTACAAACACGTTCAAGTGAAACAGAAAAGAATACGGCGTAAAGAAAAGATCACTGCACAAGTTTACAAATCGTCTTCTAAACCACTATATGTCACAGCAGATTGGGCTGCTCTCACCGCAAGTACAGCGCCTACCCATTATTTATCTTCTTTTTCCTGTCTTCAGGTGTATTTGTTTCCCTATCAGAGTGGCTTTTTTCTGCAGTTTTGCCAGGGACAAGCCTCTTATTGGCGTGGGTTCTTTCACGTGCACAAAATAATCATGTGTAACACTCGGGACCTCGGTTTATTGTCTCATTCAAAAGACCACCACTCATGATCTAATGGATGGAGGAAAAGTTTTGGGCCCAAACCGCACACTTTGACTCGAACTTTTCGCTTTCTAGACAGGTCCATTACCTCTAGACCACCGAAACACTTAATAATTTATGAAATAATTATATTTTTAGATGTGTTTTAAACTGATCTTTGTTTTTGGTAAGTTTCAAAGTTTTGGAAGCCTATACTGAATACAAGTAGCTCGATTTATACAGTTTATTTTACTATCTTTTTTTTTAAAAAAATGTATACCACTTTATGTCACAGCAGATTTCTCTGCCTGAAATTCGGGCTAATCTCCCGGGTAGAGCGCGTCGCCACAAGTGCAGCGCCTACCCATTTTTTTCCCCCTCAGGGATGGTGTCTAAACACAACACCTGTGTGCATGCTGTTTTTTTATATATATATATAATTTTGTCATCCGCTCCTACCGGCACACGATGGCCTGCTCTTCCGAAAGGCGGAACGGGATTTTAACGTGTGCGTAAGATGTTCTGCGTGCGTTCGCACACGGGACCTCGGTTTATAGTCTCATCCGAATGACTTTGACATTCAGTTCGATTTTTTCGCCAAACTGGGAAGAAAGGGCGAGCTGGGTACGAACCAGAAACTCGCGGTTTACATTTTGGCAGGCGAACATCTTAACCATCCTGCCACCGTCCTTCAGTTTATTTCTGGGTCTGGGAAATATTAGCAAGTGGTTGTGTGTGTGCTTATTTTGTTTAAATCTTTGATTATCTTGGGATTTGCAATAACTAGGCTTTGATATGCCCTTAAGAGAATTAGATTTGTACGTTTCAATCCTAAATTGTTCATTTGTACTGTGGGTTAAGATAGTTTCTGAAGTTTATCTCTGATTCAGTATCTTATGTTACCTAAGGAAGTTTCATTTTTTCTTATATAAGGATCATCTTTGTCCTACATTTAAAGATAATGTATTAAATCAATGCATCTGTGTGTGTGTGTGTGTGTGTGTGTGTGTGTGTGTGTGTGTGTGTGTGTGTGTGTGTGTGTGTGTGTTGTTGTGTGTGTGTGTGTGTGTGTGTGTGTGTGTGTGTGTGTGTGTGTGTGTGTGTGTGTGTGTGTGTGTGTGTGTGTGTGTTCGTTTTAACGTCTATCCACTAACAAGTGATTTTAGACTGGACAAGGAGGAGAGAGGAGATAGGAGTGAATATACTTGTATTTGTTTGTAAAGTTGAATGAATGATACAAGGAAAAAACATCTAACCATGAGAAAGTCATTGAACTGCAAATACAGAAGAAGGCAAAGGAAAAAAGATCAAACTTGGGTAGGCCTAAGCTCGAATGCGTGCAAGTGTGTGTGTGTGTGTGTGTGTGTGTGTGTGTGTGTGTGTGTGTGTGTGTGTGTGTGTGTGTGGGTGTGGGTGTGTGTGTGTGTATGTGTGTGTGTGTGTGTGCGTGTGTGTGTGTGTGTGTGTGTGTGTGTGTGTGTGTGCGTGTGTGTGCGTGCGTGCGTGTGTATGTATCGTTATCATAGGTAAAAACAAAGTGACATTTGAACCAGAAAAACACTAACTTTAAACCTAAAGCAAATGAGCAACTGGACTTCGAAGCAAGTATTCACAAATGCTGAACATTAATAAAGAGTCACTGAAAACATTTGCTAACGAACGATCAGAAATATCAGGCAAAAATAATGTTAAAATTTGGCATTCAAAAATTAAATGAACTCGTGAAAAAATTTTCCCCCAACAGCATTTAACTCCTGTTACAAATTTTATTTTTTCACGCATTAAGCTTTAATCGATAAAGAAGTGAAGTAATTTGCCTGAGCTTTGTCATGCTGTAATGGGGAAATTTCGAAGCTATATGTTTCAGGTTACAAGTCTGTATAACACGTTTATCAGAAATGTTACCAAGGTCTTTATCCAATAACTTCATTTCATTCTTTGATTCCTTTTCCAATAAACTGTAAGTCTCATAAATTGAAAGTGGATAAATCAACTCAATAGATCCTTCCTCATGTTTTGCGCCCTTTTGGCGGCTCGGTCAGCCCACTCATTTTAATAAAATCCGAGATGAGAGGGGACCCAACAAAACCTCACATCTGTTCCTCTCAAATTTAGACAATGTATTAGGTGGTTTATTTCTATGGCAATGTTAGAATATGTTTCAACTGAACCAGATTGATGAGATAGTATGGCTGATTTTGAATCAACTTAAAGTAAAATTTTGAAGACAGAAAAAGGTATGTCATTTATATAGTTTATAGACGTAAGTATTGCAATTAGTTCCGCAGTTTAAATAGTTCGATTTTTCCCAAGGTAATTTGATTTTACAGTTTTAAGTTTGGGGATGACAAAGACTGCACCTGCTTGTTGACTGCTAAGAAGAGAACCATCTGTATAAATTTCCAAATAATTTGGGTATGTGTTTGTTATGTGATCAAACGGAACTAAGTACAATATGTGGATTATCATCTTTCTTGTAAGGTGTATGCTCAATGTCAAAATGTGCTTTGTTTTGCTCCCACTTTGGACAAGGCGTGACTTTTTGCTCTACATCAACATTCTCTGGAATGATTCCTGCTTTGTCTAATAATTCTTTCGAATAGGATGGAATAGTAGTTAAAGAGGAAATGTTCTTTGCTCTTTTTGGAAAATCAACATCGGATTTAATCTTTACCTCTTCTGCGACAAAATTGCTGCATGAGGAACGTCTAACAATATATTTCGCGCATGCAAGTCGTCTGTATTCGTCTAAAGGAAGTACGTCTACTTCCTTATATGTGCCAAAAGATGATGCGTGGAAGGGAACATTAAGGGAAAGGCGATAAGCCTTGCAATCTAAACTTTGTTTTTTTTTAAGAAGATATTTAGGAGCACTGAAAAACACTTCTTGCCCATACGTTAACTTAGAACGAACAAGTGATGTTGCTAAGTGTTTTAGTGCTGTAGGGTGTGTGTGTGTGTTGTGTGTGGTGTGTGTGTGTGTGTGTGTGTGTGTGTGTGAAGCTCAACAAGTCAATTTCTGATGTTTTAATCTCTCAGAATAGAAAGAACAGAGACCAAGATACGTGTTACCAAGTGCAACAATAAGGGAAGGAACTCTTCCCAATATATCTAAGAAAACGTAACTCTTAGCAAAAAGTCTTCATGAAAAAGTTCAATGTGTTGCTTCATGCGCACGTGTGTGTGTGTGTGTGTGTGTGTGTGTGTGTGTGTGTGTGTGTGTGTGTGTGTGTGTGTGTGGTGTGTGTGTTTATTCATTTATTCTTTTTTTTTTATTTCGAGGATAGCGGAATAAGGGCTCATGTGCTTTTTTTTTTAACATTTCTTTACATCTCTTTCCACACGCAAACAATGGCCTGCTCTTCCGAAAAGCGGAACAGGTTTTAAGGTGTGCACAAACTGTTCTGCTCACGGGACCTCGGTTTATTGTCTCATCCGAAGGTCTTTTGGGGAGAGTGGAGTCAGCACTGATGTTAACTCCAGAGCAAAAATCCACTTAAACGAGATTCGAACCCGGGTCAGCAGATCACGCGCACATCACTCTGACCATCAGGCTAACCTTTTTGTCGTTGCTGTTGTTGTTTGAGTGTGTGCGTGCCTACATGCGTTCTTGCATGCGTGTGAGTGTGCCTGTGTGTAAAATAA
>JASPKP010001672.1:7500-15000 GCA_030674155.1 Stramonita haemastoma | reverse complement strand
ATCTGATACCCCATACAATGACAGCTTCTGACATAAAAGCTTATGATCAATTACATCAAAAGCTTTTGCAAAATCAACAAAAAGGGCACCACAGAACCTGTTGTCATTTAAATTAGTTAGCCAACTTTCAACTAGGTTCGTAAGAGCAGTGTGACAAGAATGACTTTTTCTGAAACCCGATTGATTCTTGTTTAGAAGATTGTGAATCTCAAGATGGTGATAAATGTGTCTATGAATGTGTTTTTCCAACGGTTTTGATAGTATTGATAAATTAGAAATAGGTCTGTAATTACAAGACTTTGAATGGTCTCCACTTTTAAAGAGAGGAATTACTTTAGCTATTTTAAACTGTGTTGGAAAATAGCATTTTTCAATGCATAAGTTATAAATATAAGTTAATGTGTCTAAATTAAAATGGTTTCAAATACGAATAATACACAGAATTCTAGCAACTAATGTAGTGCTATCAGCCATGGGAGTGCAACCAGATGACAGATGTAGCTTCTGTCACCTTGAAAAAGATGGTATAGAGCATATGTTTTGGAAATGTATGTCTGTGAAAGTTTTTTGGAATGACGTTAAAAATGCGATTATCACTACTTGTACACATATCACCTCTCTATCCCTTAGTGAACAGCTAATTATTTTTGGAAATGACAAACACTTTAGATCAGATGAAATCTTTGACTTTATTATATTAAATGCAAAATTTTATATATACAAATGCAAATTGGAAGAACAAATACCTCACTTTAATGTTTTCAAAAGAGTTCTAAGAGCAAGATATGAAATCGAAAAATATATCGCGTTTATTAACCTAAAATCCGCAAAATTCCACACAGCATGGCATTCTTATAAAAATTTCATTGAAACAGATTAAAACTACAACTTACAGAGTTGTCGGAGCAGCTGTTAATGATGACACAATATGATAGGAGACATCCCCTTGGAAGAATAGGGGGAAAAAAATCACTTACCTTGAGAGACACTCTACACAAGTTTATCTGGACTTTATAACATCACTTGCACGTTAAGTTTGTTTGCTATTAGCATTCTGCTTTTCTTTTCTATTTTTTCCCCTTAGTTTTTATTTAGTATTCTGACTTTTCTTTATTTTTTTATTATTATTATTTTTTTTTTTTTTTTTTTTTTTAACATTAGTTTTATATGTCTGTGTGCGGGATTCAAATGTTTATCTATCAATGTCCTTACTCTATTTTGAATAATATAATTATTACTGTTCCTTTTCTTTTTTGATTGATAGTGATATAATTTTTGCAAGATAATAATTATGTTCTGTTGTATTTTGGTTATCCAATAATATCCTACATATTATTTCATGTACCATGTCATTTTATTTCTTTAATATAAAACATGCAAAACTGAATAAAAATGTTTAAAAAAAAAAAAAAAAGTTAAAATATAAAGCTAACTTTAACAAACTATAAATACTGAATTATCGGACTACTTATTAGTGCTAACACAATGTCCAACAGATAAATTAGGCACAACAGGTAAAAGTGGTTTTAGATATCCACAAAGAAGAATATGACTGTTCGTTATCTTATCACCACATATACAGTTTACATCCTTTGAGTATTTCGTCTTGAAGGCATTTAGCTTAAATCTGTACATGAGGGATAACACATTTCTGCGATTGTACCAACCACAGACTTTGTCAGAAATGTGTGTAATAGTGTATATATATTATGTATGTATGTATGTATGTATGTATGTATGTATGTATGTATATATATATACATATATATATATATATATATATATATATATATATATATATATATATATATATATATATATATATATATGTGTGTGTGTGTGTGTGTGTGTGTGTGTGTGTGTGTGTGTGTGTGTGTGTGTGTGTGTGTCTGTGAACAGAACATAACAGAACATTGTTTATTGCCAAGAAACGCAAGTAAACAAACTGGCAAGAAACAAAAACTCTGTGTGTGTGTGTGTGTGTGTGTGTGTGTGTGTGTGTGTGTGTGTGTGTGTGTGTGTGTGTGTGTGTGTGTACAGCGTATCAAACTTGTATGCCAGGAATACTAAATGGTGTATGATAAAACGTACATAATCTTTAAAGTCAACAATTTTTCGCTTATTCTTGTGTCCTGTAAGATTAAACAACGTTGCGCTGTGAAGCATAACTTGATAACAAAGACTGAATCTTTAAATCCAACTTTTTTTTGCCTGTGTTTTGTGTCCTGCAAGCTTTTTTTTATATAATCTTTTTGGTTTGTTTTTGTTTTTAGCATGTTCAGTATTCTTTCTTTCACAAAGAGAAAGTCAATAAAAGCTGTGGACATGCAAAAAAAAAAAAAAAAAAAAAAAAAAAAAAAAAAAAAAAAAAAAAAAGTTAATGTGTCAGAGATGATTGGAGCTGCTAACTTGAGAATTTTACTGTCAATACCATCTGGTCCTCTACTACTATTTTGTTTCAAGCTATTTAGATATCTGAACTCTTCAGAAACACTTATGAAAGGGATTTTTAATTTTGATTTAATGTTTTTTGATGAGCAAAAGCTTTTTAGCTCTTCTAAGGAGTTTAATTCTGTCTCATCTTCTTTTATAACTGTTTCAGCTATGGTGGTAAAATATATATTGAGATCATCTGGGGAAATTTTATTAGCAATGGGTTGAGTTGGGTATTTATTGGTTAATTGATTGATAGCCTGCCAAATAGCTTTAGGATTGTGTTTCGATGAGGCAAGATTTTGGAAATATTTTTGTTTGGCTTTACGTTTTAATGAGTTTACTTTGTTTCTTTGTTCTTTAAATTCTCCTATTTTTCCTGCTTTTAATAGATCATCTCTTAAATAAGTTTCTTTTAGAATCTCAGTTGTCATCCATTTAGGTTGTGTTGCATGCTTCACTCTTCGGGTTTTGAAAGGAGCATGTTTATCATAGACTGAGTTAAATGTTTCTAGCCAAAAATATATGGCTTTCTCTGGGTCTGTAAAGTTGTAAACATGATTAATTGAGGAATTTAGCAAGTCAGCAAGAAATTTATTTTCATCAAATTTAACAAATGATCTGTAAGTGACTTCCTTGTGACCAGCTATGGGAATTTTTATTCCTTTTTTGTTCCATGTGAAACAGATAGGAAGGTGGTCACTGCAGCCACAGTTAGGAACACATATTTCTTTGATATTTTGCTTATTAGTTACATATACATGGTCAATGAGAGTTGCACTGGAGGAGGTTAAGCGCGTTGGTGTGTCAATAATTTGCGAGAGATTATAGGAATTTAATTTGTTTATCCACAAAGGGTGGGGTTTAAGTAGATTCATGTTAAAATCTCCCAATAGTAAAAGTTCTTTAGCATCCAAAGATGCTGCATCCATCATTATGGAAAATCTATCAACCCAATCAATTCTCTCAGAGGGATTTCTGTATATAAATCCGACAATAATGGGTTTACTTCTTTTGAGTTGTATTTCTAGCCATAGAGACTCTACTTGTTGGGTTTCAAGACGGTGAATACGTTTAAAGTTTATGGATTCATTTATATATACAACTATTCCTGTTGTTTTGGAGGAAGAGGGGTCTTTACGGATTGCTCTAAACCCAGGTATTTGGATTTCTTTATCAGATACCAAACTGGAAAGTCTGGATTCTGTAAATCCAAATAAATGAAATGGTTTATTTGAGTTGTGTAGGATACTATGTACATCAGCTAGCTTGTTTAAAATGCTGTTAATGTTTACATGACCAATACGTAGTCCATCTTTTTGTGGCCAGGTTTTTAGACAGGGAGCCATGTTGCTGAAAAGGTAGAGAAGAAGAAGGAGAAGAAGAAAAAATAATAAAAAGTAGTAATAATGATCACTAAAACCCCAAATGGTTCTAAAACAGTTTGAGGAAACAATATATATCAACTTAAACTGATCAAGTAAATACAATGGAATGGATAATAAGTGAATATGCAATACAGAAACTATATCAGTTTTTGCTGCACAAATTAAAAGGAGCAAATATAGTACTAATTAAAGTCTTGCTTTAACTGTTACCAGTTGAGATATATTATATTCTAAAACAGTTATCAGGTAAACACAATATCCTCAGGTCTAGGAATATTGTTATGTAATCAAATCAGTCTTCTGGAACACTTTCTACAGGAAACACAACACGCAGAGAAATGTTTATGCTGTTTTCCAATATTCAAGGGAAGAAAAAAAAAATAGTACCATAATTATTTTTTTTTTTTTTAAATCCACTGTTGTGTCCCTTCCATCTGTCTTTGTCCATTTCAAAATTAGACTCTTCAATTTGAAGGTTAGCACAACACAGCACAGAAGTCAGTAAACACATCCACGGTTGTGAATAACTTCAGAATAATTCAGTTTGCAGGTTTGCAAAACACATCATGGGAATCACAAAACACATCCCCTAACTTGGATAACCTTCAGTTTGTAGGTTTGCAAAACACAGCACAAGAGTCACTAAAGGCATTCACAATCTAGACGCATTCACAAAATCTAGACGTTCCAAAACTGTCACTAAATAGCACAGGAGTTATAGCACAGGTGTCACTAAATGCAGTTACAATCTAGATGCATTCACAATCATAATCGATCCAAAACTGTCACTGAATGCATTCACAATCTAGATTGTTCCGAAAAAGCACCGTTTAGTACTAATAACACAAGTCATTTCAGCACAGCGTTTTTCAGCACAGTAGGTAGTGTTGAATGTTTTCTGACAATTCTTAATGTTTCATTTGCCGGCACCAGGTCCACAGAGGTATTCATCAAGGTAAAAAGGTTAATTTCCACAGGTAGTTTACATGCACACCTACAGACATACCCCCCCCCCCCCCCCCCCACAGACACACACACTCAACACATACATGCACACACGCACGCTCACATATCTTCGCTCTAAACGTAAAACACACAAAAACACACTGATACGTGCGCCACACACACACACACACACAAAACACACACACACACACAAAACACACACACATACACACACACACATAACACACACACACACACACACACACACACACACACACACACACACACACACACACACACACACACACATACACACAAGCGCGCGTTCACTCGCCCATACACACACATATACACACGCTGCACACACACGCTGCACACACGCTGCACACACACACACACACACACACACACACACACACACACACACACACACACACACACACATACACACACACATACACACCTGAGGCACATACACACATGAGGCACACACTCATGAGGCACGCACACACACACACACACACACACACACACACACACACACACACACACACACACACATACACACACATACACGGCATATACGCACACACACGCAGCACACACACACACACACACACACACACACACACACACACACACACACACGCACACACACACACCACAGGCGCGCGCGCATACACACACATACATACACACAAGTCTAGCATACATGTACATACATATAAAATATCATTTTAAAGTAAACTTAGGGCAAAACAAAACCATAAACAAACATAGAGTAGTAGCTTATGTCTGTCGCATGTCTTTCTTGTCCAGAGAGTCCTAAGGCCGGGACTGCATAATATTTGGGGGGAGGGAGGGGAGGCATAAAGAAGGGCCAAGGTGGAGGGGGAGGGTACATCATTGAATACCATGGATAAGGGGGTCTTTTGGAAGAGAAATTTTGGTACCACATTTGAAAATCTTGGGTCTTGGAAAAAGGGTCTTCCGATTTGTTATGCAATTGATTGGAGATGGGAAGTTGATTAGAGGGAGGGGTGGGAGGGGTATCTGGATTACTTGGTAAGTACGATGATTTGGATAAATTCCTAGAGCTTGGTAAGGGAGGGAAACTATCGTCATATTGATCCTGATCAGAGCTCTGGGAAAGGGGAGGGGAGGAGTGACTATGAGGGAGTGAGGGGAGAGGGGCAGAGCGACTTTTTGGGGGGGCAGAGGAGGCCTGTGGTCGAGGTAACGAGTTCTGGCCGCTGGTAGGCCTATGATCGTATTGGTTGCAACCCCGTGGTGGGATGTGGGAGGAGGGTGGGATGTGGGAGGAGGGGGGGTTGTTAGGGCATAGGCCTAGTTGGGCAGGCTGGGGGTGGGACAGATGTGGTAAGGGAGGACGGGGTAGTAGAGATGTTTTCCCACTGTCCAGCTGGCTTCTCCGTTGCCCTGCTCCTCTGCCTGAAGTTTCCGGCCTAGGTGGAAACAGATTGAGAGCCAGTCTTGCCGTGCCTTTCCTTGAGGGGTGGGTTGCGTCACCGTACAGGGCCAACCGAGGTGCTCCACTGGTTGTGGTGAAGACTGTTGAATGGTCGATGTACTTCACCCCCATGCCGTCACATGCCCGCTGTAGTTTTCAGTTGCTAGGGGCAATGACAGCATTGAGGATGTGACGGCCTCTGGCTGGTATGATGGCGGAGGCATGGAGTGTGGCTTTGGGGAAGGTGTGGCGGCATTGGGAGAGAAGGTTTCTCCACGTCTCAGTGCCAATGCCACCATCTTCGGACGTTGCTGGCAGCCTGCAGTCAGTCACCCCAACATGAATAGTGCCATTCCTCACATTAGTGGCAGGTGGTTGCTGACTGAGCCACTTTGAAAGTTCCCCAATCCTTAAATCAGGGATACACACTTTCTGTGAGAAGCTGCCTGGGGGGGGCTGTCCGCGAAATGTCTATTCCCTGAATTGAGGAATCACCTAGAATGATTTTGGATGCATTGCTGTTTATTTTGACTTTTTTAAGTGAATGATCGGGGTCTTTAGTGGGAGAAGATGGGGGGTCTTTATTTGCAGGGAGAGCGTCTTCTTTAGCTTTGGAAGCAGAAACATCTATGGCTAGGGAGAGGGGGGGAGAGGATGCTTTCTGATCTGAGGGACAGTTAGGCTTTGGATGACTTTTTTTCAGTTTGGGGTTAGGCTTGTTTGGGGGAGTTTGGGCGAGGACATATTTTTTGAAGGGGTATGTCTTTTGGAAAGGGTGGTCAAATGATCAACTTCTATTTTAAAGGACTGTCTGGCTTCATAAAATGCAGCTTTGAGTGCTGTGATCTCTGCTTGCAGAGAGTGTGTCACAGCTTCAAAGTCTGCCCTTGAAACACAGTTGTCATGACAGCATGTGGAGTGAGGATCACCGTCCGTCACTGTCGCTCTGTCACTCATGACCAACTGTTGGTTGTGGCCAGCAGCTTGGAGGGGGGAGGTATGGTTTGTCCCCTCCAGTTGGCACTGAGACCTGGAGGGTTCACAGGGAGTGGGGGAGGATGAGTTGGTCTCCCCTATTGCAGAGTCACTTCCGTCATCAAGGGGGTGGGAGGGGGAAGGAGATGGAGGAGGGGAGGTGGTGGTGGCATGTTGCTCCGTGCTATGTATTCTGTCCATGTTGAATGAAAGGTGTGGGGGGCATATTTACCTACATATCTATGAAATAGCGTATATCGCCAGTGAGGCATGCGGGTGTGTATACAT
>JASPKP010001672.1:0-2500 GCA_030674155.1 Stramonita haemastoma | reverse complement strand
CAGGATTTAACGTGTGCGCAAGATGTTCTGCGTGCGTTCACACACGGAGCCTCGGTTTATAGTCTTATCCGAATCTATCACATTCTGTGCTCTTGATGTTAGTCTTGCAAAAGTAAGGATTTTTTTTCATTATTTAAGTTCAAAGAGTGAAGGGGTAAAAAGCACTGCAGAGTGTAAAGCCTTGCTTCAAAGAACAAATCAATATTTCACACAAAGCATGGCTGCAATTCTTTTTCTACACAAAGTAAACAAGACAGAAAGAAAATGTGGGGAAATGGAAAGGATAAAGAGCAGTCAGTGGTATCACCAAAAACAAACACAATCAAACAATAAGCAAAACACAACACTACAATAGAAAACCTGATAAATTTCCCCCCTTTTTTAAAGAAATGGTTAACAACTACTAGATTATGTGAAACATGTTTGGCCTCCAAACAGATCGGTAGCTCTTTGTTTTACAGGCATTTTCGTGTGATTCCTGTATGTATCTCAATGGCCGTTTGGCAGTGTAGACTGCTTGTCACGAATCGACCCAGGTTTTTTGTGGTGTCGTGACACTGCTCCTTTGAAGTCGGAGTATGGCTGCCTAAATGGCGAGATACCTGAAAAATCAGTCATACACGGAAACTTCTCATTCAGTGTGCAATTTTTTAATCTCGAAGTGTTCCCAGGTGGGATGAATGAGTCGAGTGCACATTCTGGGTGACCCTCAGAGTGTTAAGCTTGGGGAACGCACAACAACAGCAATGCAGACAGCCAGCCCTAAGCAGCCCTAAAACCTCTCTCAGCTCATATCTGCCGCTGCGCACTTGTATGGAAGCAGTGGTGTTGTATTGTACAGCACATTACGGGAATAAATTTTTAAAAAAGAAAAAAAAAAAAAAAAAAAGCAGGTTACGCATGCAAGCCAACAGACGGCAGTGTGGAGTGCAGTCTGCTTCTGACCAATCAGGTTACTTGCATGTCACTTTCCTTAATTGTCGTCTGTTTTTAGCGTCTGGCTTGGGCTGGGTGTGAAAGTTTGTGTGGAGAGACAATGGTTATTATTTTTGCTGTCAATCACGGGGGAATACTGTGGATAAAGTATCTTGGTGACAAAAAGAGTGTGTTTGCCAAATAATGATAAACACGTTGACAATATCAGACATTGCAGCCATCCAAGGTGTGGCCTGTAGTGTCTGCCAGCCCTCTGTCACCTTAGACATACATAATTGCTGACTGATGTCGTCTAACCAGGTGTGTCTGCACACAGAAGAGGCTGAGGGTGGCTGCTGTTGTTGTGGCTTGGTGAACCCTGCGAGAATGTTCATGGAATGCGAGGCAGAACCGTGAAGAAAAAGTGTGGGGACTTCAGGGATCGGTACTTTTCAATGTGGCAGTCACAAAGACGTCTTGCCGACATGCAGGCAAAGAAAGGCGCAATTGCAAAACTGTCTGAAAACCCGAGACTGGTCAAAGCAGCATGAAAGCTACAAAAATCAGTCTGGTTCCAGAACAACTTGATTTTCCTTTTGTGTGAATCGTAAACTTGATTTGACAAAGATCGGGCAGTGGTGTTACATTGGCTGGTGAAGTTGTGTAGCGGAAATAACCGTCATCACTTGTGAAGGAGTGATGAAAAGATTTTGTCCTTCAGCATGCCAGCAATATGGGATGAACTTTTTATTTCTTTTTTTTCATTCCAAAAACACTTCAGCAACGGTAGATGTACTTGATAATAAACTTCTGTGTAACTTCTCAGTTCACTCATAATTATTTGGAACTGGAACACTTGGTTAGTAAGAATGTTTCATTAATGAAGAATTGAAATATTCAAAGAAGCAACCCCATCAGCCACTTTCGTAAGAGTAGGCCATCGTTTGCCGGTGGAAACAGATGACATTTACAAAACTGCATACACACGGGGGCTGGATGTAAAAAAAACATATGAATACTTAATTTTTAAAAAAAAAAGCCACATCGCACAGTGACCTAAGCTGATGGCAAGTTAACTAGGTGTGCTATCGGCAAAACAGCGAAGCATCGAACATTCTCCAGCAGAAGCATCGAACATTCTCCAGCATTAAAATGAGATGACCTACCTATCCAGTGAACTGCTACTTTCAGTTTATTTTGTGAAGTGACAAAACTGGTTTTGAAAAAAATGTGGGTAACAAAACGCCATCATCATCATCAATGACATGATGGATTTTTTGTTTCTGTTTTAAAGAAGTAACAGAAACCCAGGACTCAAGACTACTTTAATGTCTCAACTTGAGAAATTATGAGTGGCATTCTAAAATTACGATTACACTACATGCATTGTAAAACAAAAGAAAAAGTAAAAAACAACAACACAGTATCTTAAAATCGACAATACCCTGCGTCACATGCCACACGTACGCGCCCGTCCTCATCATCTGTGTATTGTCAGATTAACATGCTGCAGTTGTACGGACAGAAACGATCAGAGTTTTTCATGATGGAACGTAGCTAGCAGTAAGTATACAGCAGCAAGCAG
>JASPKP010001671.1:0-22500 GCA_030674155.1 Stramonita haemastoma | reverse complement strand
CCCCCCCCTTTTTTTTTTTTTTTTAAAAAGGGGTTTTTTTAAATTTTTCCCCTTTTTTTTTTTTCTTGTTTTTTTTTTTTTTTGGGGGGGTTTTTTTTTTGGGGGGGGGTTTTTTGGGTTTTTTTTTTTTTTTTTTTTTTTTTTTTTTTTTTTTGGGGGGGCCCCCAATTTTTTTTTTTTAAAAAAAAACCCCCCCCCCCCTTTTTTCCCCCCCCCCCCCCGGGGTTCCTTTTTTAAAACCCCCAAAAAAGGAAAAAAAAAAAAAAAAACCCCGGGGGCCCCGGGGGGGGGAAAAACCGGGGCCGGGGAAAAAAGGGGGGGGGGGGGGTTGTTCGGTTTTTTTTTGTTTTTTTTATTTTTTTTTTTCCCTTTTTGGTTTTTTCCCGGGGGTTTTTTTTTTTTTTTTTTTTTTAAAAAAAAATTTTTTGGTTTTTTTTCCCCAAAAAAAATAAAAAAATAAAAAAAAAATTTTTTTTTTTAAAAAAATTTTTAAAATTTTTTTTTTGGGGGGGGGGAAAAAAAATTTTTAAAAAAAAAAATTTTTTTTTAGGGGTTTTTTTTAAAAACCTCTTTTTTTTTTTAAAAAATTTAAATTAAAAAGATTTTTTTAACCAGGTTGTAAAAAAAAAAATTTAAAAAAAAAAGGAAAAAAAAAAAACCAAAATTTTTAAAAAAAACCTTTAAAAAAAAAAAACCAAACCCCAAATTTGGGCCCAAAAAAACCCAAACAAAACCGGGCCCCCGGGCCCCCTTTTTTTTTTTTTACAACATATCTTCTAAGTTTTTTCCCCCTTTAAAAAAAAGAATTTTTTAATATCTTTATCATTATTTCTCATTTTTATTTACATAATTGATGATGCGCTGGTGCTCGCGTCGTTGCGTTTGTTTGTACCTTGAATGCACTAAGTTGATGGACAGGATTACACTGATATATTTTTTGTTGTAAATCAAATAGCACAAGTGCTTGGGGAGTCGCGGCTACTGAGAAAAGGGAAGAAAAATGAATATGATTGTTTTACTTCTGCTTTGAATCTATTTTTTGTGACTGTTTAATTGTATTGTTTATTTATCATTGTATGCAAACCTTACTTGTTTTTGAGAAGGGAATTGATTTAGGTTTGTTGTGGGTGTGGTGTTTAAAACGATTTTTAAGGATAATTATTCATTATTTGTCTGGTGTGTTGTGTGGAATGTCGATGTATGTATTGTATGTTTTGTATTTATGTATGTATGTATGTTTGTGTGTGTATATATTTATTATATATATATTTATATATATTTATATATATTTATAATTTATATATATATTATCTGTGTGTGTGTGTGAGGAGAGAGAGAGAGGTTTGATGGAGAGATGTGAGTGTGTGTGTATGTAGTGTGTGCTGTGTGTGTGTGTGTGTGTGTGTGTGTGTGTGTGTGTGTGTCGTGTGTTTGTTGTTTTGTGTGTAGTTTCTTCTGTTGGTGTGGGGTAATTTTCATGTTTTTTTTATTCTTTTTTTGTTTGTTACAACATATCTTCTCTAATGTTTTTTCCCTTTAAAAAAATATGCAATATATATATATATATTTTAATATATATATATATATTTTTATATTATATTGTTTATATATATATGTATGTTTGTATGGGTGTATATATATGTTGTTTTTTTTCTTAGTTGGATGGCTTGATGAAAAAAAGCAACTGCCACCTGCTTACTCAATTGTTCCATCTGGAAATAAGTTGGACTTGATTGATCAACACACTAACACCAAAATTTGTGGGTGAATATTTAATAATTATACGTTGAAATGAAGACGGGAAAACACACACACAAACACACACACACACACACACTCACACACACACACACACACACACACCCCCACACACAAACACACCACCACACACACACACTCCCCAATTTGACAACACACACAACCAACACATCTCACCGCTTGGCGCAAAAACACACACACACACACACACACACCCCACACACACACACACACACACAAAAAAACACACACTCATCACGCATCATACACAACACGCGCGCACACACAACCCCACAGCCCAACACAAGCGTGCACGCACGCACGCAGGACCACACACAGAGACACACACACCACACACCACACACACCACACCCACATCACCCCACACACAAAAACCCCTATCCACTACCACATTGTTGTGAATACAAGCTGAAATGAAGAAACAATTTTTTGACCCTTCCCCGAAAGTATTAATTTTTTTCGAGGTTTTGTTTTGAATTTTTGTGGGTAAACGAAACCCACATTCGTTATTGCACCCAAAAAGGGGCGAGTATCTCGGCATTTTGGCCGTAGTTGCCATTACGATGATTTTCTCACTTGCACCAGGCCCTTTACTCTATTTTTTAATTTAGCAGACAACGCATTTTCCCCACTGCAACAATAAACCCCCGCGCTGGGCGGGGGCCTCGCTCTGGGTTGCCCGCTATTTAAGCCCCTGCATTAATTGAACAGAGGGTATTGACCTTGTAGTTTACTCTTTTTTGTGGTGCGGCAGCCAATGGAGAGTTTGCAATGAGGGGTGATGTGCTCATATTTTTTTTTCTTTCTGAGGACCCAGACGAGCTGCGGGAGTTTTGTATACTTTTTGAAGGAGTGGTTGGTTTTGTTGGGAGGCTGGCAGACACCCAAAAAAGTTTACGTTATCTTTGTAAAAAAATTTCCAGTGAAAAACAGTTCGAATAAAATTTGTGGTTGTTACCCCCTTTCCCGGACACAGAACTGATTTTTATGTTTCTCTTGTTTTATTCTGGTCCCCAGTTTTGGAATGAACCCCTATTTTCAATTGAAAAAAAAATTTAGTGTATCTTTTTCAAAAAAGTTTTCCCACACATAAGTGTTCAATTAAATGTGATTGACTTAGTAAGTTTCCCTTTTAGAACTGATGTGTGTGTGTTTTGGGGGGGGGGGGGGAGGAGGGGGGGCGAGGGTGGTGTCTTCCTTTAACGTCTATCCCCTAAAAAGTGATTTTTTGACAAATAATTTTGGGGGAAATGGTGGTGTGTGTTTGTGTGGACAGGTGAAATTTGGGGGATAAAAAAATTTTTTTTATATATTAAAAAAAAAAAAGAAGTCTAATTATCAGTAATGCTTGAACCATAAAAAGGACAAATAGAAGCAAGTTTAAACTTGAGTAAATAAATGCTACAATTTCTGTGTGTGTTTTGTGTGTGCGTGCAAGACGCTTGCGTGCATGTGTGTGTGTGTGTGTGTGGGGTTTGCGTTTTTGGGGTTGTTGCATGCGTGCGTTGTGTGTGGGGTGTGTGTGTGTGGTGGTTGGGTTGTGTGGTGCGGGGGGTGTGTGTGACTGTGTGTGTGAGCTTTGGGCTGTGTGTGGATTTTGTGAGTGCTGTGTTGGTTGTGTGACTGTGTGTGTGGGGTTTTTGTGGGGTTTTGGTGTGTGTGGTTTTTTGTGGTTTTTTTGTGTGTGTGTGTTTTTTGTGTGTGTTTTTGGGGGTTTTAACAGGAATAATTTTCATCGGTTAAAATTTTAAATGTTTGTAAAACAAGAAAAAGGTAAAGTCCAAACTAAATAAACGGGAATGGAAATTGAAGCAAAATTTTTACAAATTTGAACATTAATGAAAAATCACGAAAATATTTTTTATATGAACAATCGGGAATAGGGGAGGTTTTTAAAAACTTTACATTCAAAAAATCAAAAGAAAAATTGGGAATTTTTTTTACCACAAACAGCAGTTTGGCTTTTCACAAATTTTGTTTTATATGAATTTTTTGCTTTAGTCTATAAGTAGGGATTACTTTTTCTGGCTTCGCCTACTATTTAAAATGGGGAAAATTCGGAACTATTTTTTTAGGGATTTTGCCTTTCCCAATATGGTTTAGAATGTACCCCAAAACTTTTAATAATAATTTTCATTTTTTCTTGGATTTTTTTTTCCATAGATTGTAAGTTTCAGAAATTGAGAGTGGATATATTAAAAAATTTTTGATCCCTTTCTCTTGTTTTTGCACCCTTTTAGCGTGCGATTGCCCTTCATTGCAAAAAAAGCCAAGATTTGGCGGAACCCAACAGAAAAATCACATCTGTTCCTTTTAAATAAGACAAGTATTAATGATGTTTTCTGTACAAAATTACAATGCGGTTTTATGAGCAGATTAAATGAAGGGAGGGGTGATTTTTAATCAGGGGGCGTGCCTGGTTTCATGTGTCAAGTCCGGGGTTTTGTTCTGTTTCAAATTTCCTTTTTTTCCCCCTTAATGAGCTTCCCTTTGAACTGTCTTTTTTTTTTTTTTTTTTTTTTACATAGTGAGCTCCTTTGAAAATGGTGTGCGGTGCATGCGTGCGTGCGTGCGTACGGGACGTGCGTGGTGCTGGGTGTGTGGTATTGTTGGTTTGTGGGGTTGTTGTGTGTGGGGGTGTGTGTGTGTGTGTGTGTGTGTTTGTTTGTTTTGTTGTGTTTGTGTGGTTGGGGTGGGTGTGTGTTATGCTTGTTGGACTGGTGTGGGTGTGGGTGGAAAGGGTGTTGTTTCTTGATTTTTGGGGGGGATGAATTGTTTATGGGAGGGGGTTTTTCGTTTTTGATTGGTTTTGTTAGTCATTTGATCGTTAACTTACGTCATTTTTTCAATGTTTTCCCTGGAATACCCGTAATTGGTGAAAATATGATTTGTTTTGATTTCTTGTATCTTAATTTTGGTTTTTTAAATTCAATGTTCATTATATATTTGTTTCTTTTTTCCCCCATAGGGCCTACTTTTAAAGAACCCACTGCCTTACCCAATTTAAACCTCAGTAAAAATTTCGAGTTTCGGGGTTTCTCTCTCTCTAAAAACACAACCCCACAAAAACACACACACACACACACACAACACAACAACACACAAATTGGGGAAAGCTGGGTAGTTAGAGTGATGCACTCGGGGATTGCTGACCCGGGATTGAATCTGTTCAAGGGATTTTTTCTAAAGAAAATCTGTGCTGACTCCACTCCCCCAAAATTCCTTCGACGGGATAAAAACCCACTGCCCCCGTGGGGGGGAAACACACATATCTTGTGCAACTTTTTTAAAACCTTTCCCGCTTTTTTGGGAAGGAGGCCTTTTTTGTGGGGTTTGGAAACGGATGAAAAAGTTTAAAAAAAGGGTTACATAGGGGATTTTGATGTAAAAAAAAGCATATGAATGCTTTCCCCTATCCTCTTAATAAAAGAACACACACCCCTCAACACACACACCCCCACACCCCTCTCTCTCTCTCTCTCTCTCCCCTCACACACCACAACACACCCACACACACACACACTCACACACACACACCACACACCACACACACACACACACCACAACACTCACACACACACCCCGCACGAACGCATGAACGCACGAAGCACGCACGAACGCACGCACGCAAACACGCACACACACACACAGCGAGAGAAAAAGAAGAAGGGAAGGGAGAGAAGACAGACCCCAACAGACAGAAGTAGAGAAAAAACAGACAAACAGACGGCGGACGGAACGAACAGAAAAGACGGAGAGACGAACGGACAGATGACGGACGGACGGACAGTGGTTCGGGAGTAAACATGACCATGAATGCGCAGGGTCCATGATCAAATCTCGTCTGAAGGCGAACGTTGCCCCATTTCCAGGTATAGCTGTGGGCTGGGTTCCAGTTCGCAGATGGGCACGAAATTACAGGAAACCTCTGTCAAGACACATTTAACGCTGTTTTAAAGAACCCAGGCAGCTAGCAGTTCTTATCAAATCTGTGTGGAAACACTAGCCACGACAGACGTCTGAATATTAGGTCAGCACAGACAGCTAAATTTCAGGCCAGCACACACAGCTAAATTTCAGATCAAAGACAGCCGAATATCAGATCAAAAAAGACAGCTGAATATTTAGATCAACACAGACAGCTGAATATCAGATCAACACCGACTGCTAAACTTCGATCACACAGACAGCTCAATATCAGATTCAACACAGACAGCTCGATATCAGATCAACACAGACAGCTCAATATCAGATCAACACAAGACATGCAATATCAGATCAAAAACCGGGCTGCTAAAATTCAGATCAACACAGACAGCTCAATATCATTGTGTGTGTTTGTGTGTGTGTGTGTGTGTGTTTTGTGTGTGTGTGTGTGTGTGTGTGTGTGTGTGTGTGTGCTGTGTGAGTGTTGTGTGTGGTGTGTTTGTGTGTGTGGGAAAAGAGAGAGAGAGAGTGATGGTGTTTTGTGTGTGTGTGGTGTGTGTGTGTGTGTGTGTGCGTGCGTGTGTTGTGTTGTGTGTGTGGGGTGTGTGTGTGTGTGTGTGTGGTGTGTGTGTGTGTGTGGTGTTGGGGTGTGTGTGTGAAAGAGAGACTTTTATCTCCCGTTCACTTGCATTATATCATTATGGTCACATGAATCATTTTATCTGCTAAAGCAAAGCTCTAGGTGCAATTTAAATGTTGCACTTTTTTCTGTCTCACAAAACTTGTGTGAATGCCCACTTACATTGCTTGTTGAAAAAAGCTGATATTGGGCGCCTCATAAGGCGGGGACTGGGTGTAAAAGGAAAAGTACATGAGTGCTTATTCATTATCCTCGAAATAAAAGAATTTGATTTGATTTGAAGACGATCATCGCGAATTCAAGGACACTCAATCTTGCCAGACTATATCAATCATCAGCGGTGGTTTCCCTTTAGACTGTAAGAGAGGCTGTGTGTTGTGTTGTATTATTAATTATTTATTTATGATTATTTTATTTATTCTTTTACATCGAGGATGATGGAATAAGCAATCATATGCCTTTTTAACACCCAGTCCCCGTGTGTATTGCAGTTTTGTAAATATCTGTTCCCACCGGCACACGATGGCCTTACTCTTACTAAAAGCGGAACAGGATTTAACGTGTACGCAAGATGTTCTGCGTGCGATCGCACACGGGGCCTCGGTCTATAGTCTCATCCGAAAGACTTCTGTGGGAGAGTGGAGTCAATACTGACGTTAATATACTAGAGGAAAAATCCCCTCGACCGGGAATCGAACCCGGGTCGTCAAATTTGCGAGCGCAATATTATACATAGATGTCTATGTTGTGTGTGTGTGTGTGTGTGTGTGTGGTGTGTGTTGTGTGTGTTTGTGTGTGTGTGTGTGTGTGTGGTGTGTGTGTGTTTGTTTGATTTGATTTATTCTTTTATATTGAGGATAATTGGAATAAGCACTCTTGTGCTTTTTTACATCCAGTCCCCGTGTGTATGTCAGTTTTGTAAATGTCATCTGTTCCCACCGGCACACGATATGCCTACTCTTACGAAAAGCGGAACAGCATTTAACGTTGTGCGCAAGATGTTCTGCGTGCGTTCTGCATACGGGGCCTCGGTTTTTTAAAGTCTCATCTGAAGGACATTTTGGGGAGAGTGGAGTCAGCATGATGTTAACTCCGGGAGAAAAATCTCCTCGACCGGAATCGAACCGGGTCGTCAAATTGCCAGCGCAATGTTCTGACCTCTAGGCTATCCGTCCCCCGTGTGTGTGTGTGTGTGTGGTGTTGTGTGTGTTTTGTGTGTTGTGTGTTGGTGTGTGTGTGTGTGTGTGTGTGGTGTGTGGTGTGTGTGAAAAATCATCCTCGACCGGAATCGAACCTGGGTCGTCAAATTGCCAGCGCAATGTTGCGTTTGGTGTGTTGGGCGTGTGTGTCGTTGGTGTGTGTTTTTCTGTGTGGTGTCCCCCCCGTGTGTGTGTGTGGTGTGTGTGTGTGTGTGTTGTGTGTGTGTGCGTGTCCCAGTTGTGTGTGTGTCTGGTGTGTGTGTGTGTGTGTGTGTGTGTGGTGTGTGTGTGGTGTTGTGTGTGTGTGTCTGTAGTGGTCTGTGTGTTGTGTGTGTTGTGTGTGTTGTGGTGTGTGTGTGTGTGTGTGTGTTGTTTAACAGACCGTACATGACGTTCACCAAGCGGACTCTTCCAAGTACCATATTTATTTTTTAACTGCTAAGATCACTGTGTTTATATTAACACATACATAAAGAACAACCCAAACGACGGTAAATAAAAAAGATATTGCATACAGAAAAGTTCAGTGGAGACAGCGATGTTATAGAGAGTACTCCCAGATTTGACTCAAAACTCGAGTGGACCAGACTGGCACGCTCACAGAGATAATGAAACTGTCAGATCGTTCGCAATGCAATTGTTAGGTCAATTGTGAGGCATTTTCAGCTGAAAGTATACATTTCGTACAGGAAATATACGATTCCTCAATGGCGGGGGGATTTCAGCAAGTTACATTTCGTCGTTCCCTTTTCTCGTCTCTCTCTCCTCTCTCTCTCTCTCTCTCTCTCTCTACTCTCTCTCTCTCTCTCTCTCTCTCTCTCTCTCTCTCTCTATTTGTTAATATCCCTTTTGTATCTTTTAAAATAATGTTATGCATTGTATCAAAATATATTTTACAATATATGCATATATCCTCATCAGCAGTTATGTGTATATTTTTACTTGCTAGATTGACTTTTTTCCAGTCTTCCATTACGTATTACTATGATTTTTATATTTCAATATTGATTTATGTTTCTGTTTTCCTCTGTCTTTTCATCTCTCAGTCTACCCGTCTATTTTCTTTTTTAATTGGTATCAACCTACTGTTACAATGTAATCATATCTTTATCAACAGTTTATGTTTACTTACACCTTGTGAGGAACTGCTGCTGAACGCCCCAAGGACTGGGCCCCAGCGCATCTGACTTCAGTGTGAATCCCTATAAATATGGTTTCCATACTAAATGTAGTTCATATGATGCGTGTTCTTACTCAAGTTTGCTTATAAAATTCTTTTTTCATTATTCCATATGATTGTTGGTGACGTTTATTGATATTTGCTTATGGCCTAACCTAAATGGAATATGATAGAATAAGTTGGTTTTATATTTATATATCATCTTAAATTATGTTGTTCTTGAATTTTTAGCATACTTTTTTCTCTTTGTTATGGCTATTGTTTTTGGCTTTTATTTTTCAATGTGTTTTGTTCTTAAGCAAGGGTTATGATGATGTGGTTACTATAGGTGATGATGGTAACGATGGTGTAGGTGTTTGAAAGTGATAGTGGTAACGGTTGACTATGATGAAGAAGTTAAAGATGACGATGGAAACAGTGATGAAGAAGACGAGGATGATGATCGTGACTATTATGTAGACACTGAAGATGATGATCGTGACGATGATAATTATATAGGTTGAAGATGATGATGATAGTGCAGATGATGAAGAGAATGATTTTAATGATGATGACGTAGAGGATGAAAGTTATGATGGTGATGTTGATAAACTTGCTGCAGCTGCAGACATAGATAATGAAGATGCTGATGGCAGTGATTATGTACATGATAATGATGATGGGGTTGATGATAACTAGAGGGCATTGAGGGTGACTTTATGTACTTGCAAAATTGGAATTGTAGAATAGATGGAAATGTTTTTCGCGATGATGTTTACCTTCCCCCTGCTTCAAACATGTTTTGTATAGTGGCCTAAGGCCGATGTACAATAAAACTTTTCAGTGTTCAGTGTTCAGTGTTCTGTCTCTCTCTCTCTCTCTCTCTCTTCTCTCTCTCTCTCTCTCTCTCTCTCTCTCTCTCTCTTGATGAAGGCTGTATTCATATTTTATGTTTTTTAAATTTTATTCTGCAAGTTGACTGTTATTGAGCTTTAGTAAATGTTATTTTAATATTTCAATGTTTTAAGTCTAGCAAGTATGTGTATCTTGATTAAAATGTGTAGTTATTCATTTTTATGAAGATATAGGCTTTTCACAAAGATTGATCATGACATTATGATAAACTATGTATATTTAATTAGCATGTGTTGATGTTCATTTTTATAACTATATTAGAATTTGATTTGTGTTTCACTAGTTAGTGATCTCTCTCTCTCTCTCTCTCTCTCTCTCTCTCTCTCTCTCTTCTCTCTCTCTCTCTCTTCTCTCTCTCTTTCTTTCTTTCTTGCTGGTATCTAAAATGAGAAAAGAAATTTCCTATTTTATACCAGAAAGACCTACAGTATGCCTAGTAACAGGATAACCATCTTCTGTAGAAACAGTTCTGAACACCTTTCTGCAGAAAATGTCTCTCATATCGTACAAAATCGACGGCATAGAGAATCAAACTGTTATTGTGCTGCGCCTGTCACCAACCCACCAACATCCTGCTACACACAGCCAGAGTGACAGTGTTGTTTACTGTAAGAAAGGGGCGGTGCAAATTGCTAGGGACAAAAGGAGGGTGGAGACACACAAGGTCAGTGTAATGAAGAAACAACGTGAACGTTCTGTCTCCCTTCGGATTTGTTTCTCCCCACGCCCCCAAGTTTATTTTACAACGCCCAAACTGAAACTGCCTTGGGCACATTCAAAGATGACACGCCCACTGGCCCTCCTCGCTGTGCCATTCACAAGCACAACAAGCGCGCATTGGCGCTTGAAGACTGGAGTTTTGACACTGACAAGGATACTGACGATGAAGATGTCATGACGGTGAGCAAGTGAAGCACCAACAATACCGCCTGTGACACTGACACAGCACAGCTCTACAGAAGATGTGACAGAGAACAGCAAGAGAGCGGAACCACTCGAAATGAATACAGAAAGTACAACTGCCATCGACGAAGCAGGAAACAGCACCCACTGTGTGGCGAGGATCGCAGGGTTCTGATAGAACTTTTACAAAAACTTGCAAACACAATGGACAGGGGCTTCCAGTCATAAGGAAAGCAGCTGAAGAATCTTTCGGACACGTCGAGTGACCAGCCAGCAGCACAACCACACCGCTAATGCCGCTCTGTGACAGTTGCTTGGTCCCTGCTACGACATCGGTTATTACCAGTGGCAACCACAAAATTTTATAAACAATACCGCGTTTCGGTTACCAAACGCGAAAAAGTGTTGATATTGTACAGTGTTGAAATATCGTTGTTATATCTTTCGATTTCGGTCCCCCTCACCCACCTACCCATTTTTGTGAATTGGTTGAAAAACCTAACAAAATAAATCAATCTCTCTCTCTCTCTCTCTCTCTCTCTCTCTCTCTCTCTCTCTCTCTCTCTCTCTCTCTCTCTCTCTCCTACTACACACACACACACACACACACACACATTCAGAGAGAGAGAGAGTCACCTGTTGTCTAAACATGTTTACCATCCATACTGAGAAATGTTTTATTCATATTTTGCACTATTTTAATAATCACATGCCGAATTTAATCGACTTTGTGTGAACTTTTTAATTATTGATCTTTCAAGTAAGCTGAATAGCTATGTCCATCATGATTACGAAATGGTTATGGACGTGATTTTTATTACCATAATCATAAGACTGATTAAGGTATTAGAACATATATGTCCCTATATAATTATATGCCCTACAGCGGATGGATTCCTCTTGTGTTCGGTTACAGGATTTTACTTAAAAGCAGGCATATACTTCCTTTAGAATGAAGTTTATCGATGACATGCACGTGAACCTGTGTGTGATTTGATTTTGATTGATTTATTCTCTTATATCGAGGATAATGGAGTAAGCACTCTTGTGCTTTTTTACATCCAGTCCCCGTGTGTATGCAGTTTTGTAAGTCATCTGTTCCCACAGGCACACGATGGCCTACTCTTACGAAAAGCGGAACAGGATTTAACGTGTGCACAAGATGTTCTGCATGCGTTCGCACACGGTGCCTCGGTTTAAAGTCTCATCCGAAGGACTTTTGGGGAGAGTGGAGTCAGCACATCAGGAGAAAAAATCTCCTAGACGGGACTCGAACCTGGGTCATCAAATTGCGAGCGCAATGTTCTGACCACTAGGCTATCCGTCCTCCTAGGCTATCGCGCGCGCGCGCGCGGCGCGCGCGCGTGTGTGTGTGTGTGTGTGTGTGTTGTGTGTGTGTGTGTGTGTGTGTGTGTGTGTGTGTGTGTGTCAATCAATCAATCAATCAATCAAATTTTTATTTCCAGATGGTACATTGAGTAAGCAGCGATCTGCTTTTTTCCATCAAGCCATCTATCTAAAGAAAAGAAAAGAAAAAAATCAAAACAATAGCAAAAATCAAATCCAAAACAAAACAAAAAAAACAAAAAACAAAGCAGAAAATCCCTAGCAAACAATAAAGCCAACAAAAGAAAGAAAAGGGGAAAAAAGCAAACAAACAAATAAAACAACAACAACAAACATTTCACCAACATTAATTTGCTAACATGATTTCAACAACTTTAAAATGAACTATGCCTATAAATAATGCAAGCAACTACTATAACAACAACCAAAAGAGAAAAAAAAAAAAAAACAATAATATAATAAATAAATAAATAAATAAAAATTAAAAAAATATCTTAAAAATCTACTCAAAAGCCATACACATACACCCACACACCCACACCCACACACACACCACACACCACCCGTCCACCTACACACATACACACACACACACACACACACACACACACACACACACACACACACACACACACACGGTTTGCGCTCATCCACTCAGCTCGTATACTTGTAGGTACATGCACACATTTAAAGTCTTTTTAAAAATCATATAGTGTCAAAAAAACAAAACAACACACACACGCACACACACACACACACACACACACACACACACACACACACACACACATACATACATCAACACAACAGCTTATATCAATTACAATGTAACCAAAAAACATTATTTAAGACTAAATAATAATAATAATAATAATAATAATAATAATAATAATAATAATAATAATAATAATAATAATAATAAATTAAAAAATACACACCCACAAAAAATAAATTAAAAAAATAAATAAGTAAAATAAAAAAATTATATCAGCAATTTATGTCAGATTACAATATCTCTATACTTCAATTCATACTTTATATTTTTAAAAGAAGATAAGGAAAAAACAACAAAACACAACAATACCTTATAATAATACCCATCATCACTGAGAGGAAATAACATATACGCTAACAATCATACAATAAAACAAAAAAAACAAAACAAAACAAACAAAACAAAAAACACATAAAAACACACCAAAAAACAAATAATCAAACCAAAACATCAAAAAACCAATCCACACGGATTATATATTAGAAGGAAGAAAAGAAAAAACAACTAAAGCAACAATACCATATGATAATACCCATCACCACTGAGTGGAATAACATAAACATATGGGCATGCACACATTTAAAATTGGTTGTTGTTTTTTTTAAATCATATGGTGTCAAACAGCTTATATCAGTTACAATGTCACCAACCATTATTTAAGACTTAAAAAAAAAAGATTTAAAAAAATCCATAAAATGTCAATAAGCAACTTATGTCAGATTACATTATCTCCACACTTCAATTGATACTTATATGTTATGAGGAAGAAAAGAAAAAACAAAACAAAACAAACAAAAAAAACAAAACGAAAAACAAACGCAACAATACATATGATAATACCAATCTCCACTGAGAGGAAATAACATATACACTAACAAACATTCAAACTAACAAAAAAAAACTAACAAACAAACAAAAGCAACAGAGAACCAAACAAACATAATAAACGAAAAAAAAAACAAACAGAACAAAACTAAAGCAAAAACAAACAAAAAAAACAAGCAAACAAACAAACACAACCCCCCCCCCCCAAAAAAAAAAACACAAAAAAATTGTGTGTGTGTGTGTGTGTGTGTGTGTGTGTGTGTGTGTGTGTGTGTGTGGTGTGTGTGTGTGTTGTATCTAATATTATACTTTTTCGTCTCCACTTTTATTAAAATACTACGATGTATACGACTTATTTTGTTGATAGATTGTATATCAATTTTTAGGATGTTTTGTTCCTGTTTTATTATGTTTTTTTCTTCTTTATATAAAGTATGAATGTAAAAGAATAGATGATATTGTAACCTGATATAATTGTTTGATTGTTATATAAAAAAATTTCTATGACTTAAAAAAACCCTACTCAAGTGCATGTGCGCGCGCGGATACATGCTTGTGTGTGTGTGTTGGTGTGTGTGTGTGTGTGTGTGTGTGTGTGTGTGTGTGTGGTGTGTGTGTGTGTGTGTGTGTGTGTGTGGCCTACATGAAAGAGTCTTACAGTGCATTAGGCCTATCATTATTATCATTATCACTAATGTTACTTGTATTATTATTACCATTGTATTTACTTTAGCTCCTTTAAGTTTATTTTGTTGTTATGAGTTGTAACAATGTTGTAGCTAAATATTTTTGGTTGGGATTTTCTTGGTTGTACTTTGCTTGTTTGTTTGCTGCTTCATTTCTGGGTTTGTTTGGGGTTTTTTGCGGGGATATATATTGTTTTAGTTGGGATTTTTGCAGATAGATGGCTTGATAAAAAAAGCAAATTTATTGTTTACTCAATGTGATTTGATGATTTGATTTGAACTCTGAACTCTGAGTGTGTTGTTCACCTTCGCCAAATCCCTTTGTTTGACACTTTCAAATCCAATCTAAAGACACACTTTTTTCCTACCTAGGATCTTTCTCCATCATCACACCTTACATATGACCCTATTAACCTTCAGTCTCCTCCATCTCCATCACTTTGCGTTATCGTGTGTGTGTGTGTGTGTGTGTGTGTGTGTGTGTGTGTGTGTGTGTGTGTGTGTGTGTGTGTGTGTGTGTGTTGTGTGTGTGGAAGAGTGCATATAAAAAAAATAATGAAATATATATTATATATATATATATATATATATATATATATATATTTTGTGTGTTATGTTTGTGTGTGTGTGTGTGTGTGTGTGTGTGTGTGTGTGTGTGTGTGTGTGTGTGTGTGTGTGTGTGTGTGTGTGTGTGTGTGTGTTTGCGTAAATATATAATTTGTTAATTCATTTGTGAATGGTTGCATGCGTGTGACTGATTTGAATGCAAGCGCTTCGATTTGTTCGCTCTACAAGATTTAGCCCTATATAAATTCCATACTATATTATTATTTATTATTATTATTATTATTATTAGTATTGTTATTATTATTATTATTATTATTATTATTTATTATTATTTATTATTATAATGTGCATTGTGAATATTATAGAATCCGATATAGGACTATTCGCAGATGATACTAGCATGTCTTTAGCATTAAACCAGTCAAACATTCGCGCCGAAATACTTAATTCAGATTTAGAAAAAATAGATTCTTGGGCCAGGTGCTGGAAAGTTAGCTTTAATGCAGACAAAACAGAACTATTAAATTTTTCTCATAACAACAACACGATCCTGCCTCTCTCATTCGATTCAACCCGCCTTCAAGTTAAAAGTTTGCATAAACACCTAGGTATAATTCTTCAGGACAATTGTAAATAGAATGAGCATATCAAAAGCATAATAAATACTGCAAACTATATTGGTTTCATGCCTTAAACGCTGTGAAAATAAATTTAATAGGAAGACACTTGAAACAATGTACGAGTCGTTTATATAGTATGGGACAACTGTACTGAAACGCAAAGTCTTTAGAAATGTTGCAGCTTGATGCAATACGAACTATAGTAGGAGCTGTTTGCGGCACATCTCATGAAAAATCGTACCAAGAGTCTGGATTCTGCACTCTGAAAGAACGAAGAACGAGGCACAAACTCCGTTATTATCATAAACTGGTTAATGGCTTATGTCCCCAACACTTAGTTGATCTTGTTCCTGCACTAGTGACAGATATAAATCCCTATCATAGAAGAAGGCCTTATGAAAGCAGCTTACGAAGGTGCAACACAGAAATATATCAAGTCTTTTATCACTTCAACTTCTTTATTACGGAACTCTCTACCAGATTCTATTAAAAATAGCCATTTTTTGTAGTCAATTCAAACAATATTTATCTGTGGATGATCCTATTGTACTTTTGTATTTTTATCATGGTGAAAGAACAGATACTGCGTTGTCCTCTTCGACTTGGAATAAGTGATCATGATACGTTTCATCGTTATGTAGCAACTGATCCATTATGTGCTTGTGGTAATGTGCAAGAGACAGCCCAACAGTATTTTCTGTTCTGTCCCAATTTTGATTTCCTTTGTGCCTACACAATGAGCGCTTATTAGCGGGCAACCCAAAGCGAGGCTCCGCTTTAGTTGTTGGAGTGAGACATGCGTTGTCTGCTACATTGAAAAATAGCCTAAAGTGAAAGGGCCTGGTACTAGTTAGTAAATCGCTCGTAATTGTCATATACGGCCAAAATGCCCAGATATTGCGCCGTTTTCGGGGTGCAATAATGAATGTGGGTTTCGTTTCTCCACGGATCCACAGTAACATTTCAACCCAAACTGGACAAAATTTTCCACTGGTCTCTTCTGTGTTGTGTGTGTGTGTGTGTGTGTGTGTGTGTGTGTGTGTGTGTTGTGTGTGCTGGTGTGCGCGTGTGTGTGTGTGTGTGAAACTGAGTGTGTGTGTGTGTGTGTGTGTGTGTGTGTGTGTGTGTGTGTGTGTGTGTGTTGTGTGTGGTGTTGTCCGTCTTCATTTCAACGTATATTATATATTCATCACAATGTTGTGTTAGTCTCTGTGTGTGTGTGTGTGTGTGTGTGTGTGTGTGTGTGTGTGTGTGTGTGTGTGTGTGTGGTGTGCGCGCGCGCGCGCGCGCGGCGTGCACACGTGCGTGTCTGTATGTGTGTGCTCGCTCGCACACGCACGTATGCGTGTTGTGTGTGTGTGTTGTGTGGTGTGTGCGTGTGTGTGTTGTGTGTGTGTGTGTGTGTGTGTGGTGTGTGTGTGTGTGTGGCGTGCGCGCGCGTGGTGTGTGCGTGAAAGTCAAAGTCAAAGTGTGTGCGTGTGTTTATTTCTTTGTTTTTATTTATTCATTCTTTTATATCGAGGATAATGGAACAAGCAATCATATGCTTTTTTCACATCCAGTCCCCGTGTGTATGCAGTTTTGTAAATGTCTTCTGTTCCCACCGGCACACGATGGCCGACTCTTACGAAAAGCTGAACAGGATTTAACGTGTGCGCAAAATGTTCTGCGTGCGTTCGCACACAGGGCCTCGGTTTTCAGTCTCATAGTCTCATCCGAGAGACTTTTGGGGGGAATAGAGTCAGCACTGATGTTAACTCCAGAAGAAAAATCCCCTCGACCGGGAATCGAACTCGGATCGTCAAATTGCGAGCGAAATGTTTGACCACTAGGCTATCCCAATCCCCTGTGTGTGTGTGTGTATGTGTGTGTGTGTGTGGAAGGAGGGGGTATCTGTCTATGTGTACGAGTGGTTATGTCCTCTGACGTGGGTTGTCCCCACCAGGCCTATATCAATATTTATTTTATTACTCTGTGTGTGTGTGTGTGTGTGTGTGTGTGTGTGTGTGTGTGTGTGTGTGTGTGTGTGTGTGTGTGTGTGTTTATGTATTCTTTTACATATGCGCAGACTTTTACACACCATTGTAGATGCAAACAACGCAATTTTGGAGACAATAATCGAGCGCAGAGTCTGAGTGCCCTCTATCACGGTGCACAAAATCTTTGTAAATGGCGGCGTAAACAATTCCGTTGTCACCCAGCACTTGCGCGCCAGCTATCTCAGTTACTCCCCCTGCCTCGCAATAAGCCCTCATTTCCTTGCTTCCCCCCAATATGTTCATTTGCAAATTCTTTTAACAGGCAGCCCTGGATTGAATGTGAAAACAAACATTTTTATTGTTGAAGTTGTCCAGTTTATATCTGATTCAAAACGATTTTAATAATACTTTTTGTCATATACTGGTAGCCAATTAGTATCAGTACAGGTTTGAAGTACTTATTTAACTCACTTTGCTCCCACCTAAGTCTTTCGGATGAGACTGTAAACCGAGGCCCCGTGTGCAAACGCACGCAGAACATCTTGCGCAAACGTTAAATCCTGTTCCGCTTTACGTAAGATTAGGCCATCGTGTGCCGGTGAGAACATATGACAATATTTGCAAAACTGCATACACAGGAACTGGATGAAAAAAAGCACATGAGTGCTTATTCCATTCTCCTCAATATAAAAGAGTAAAATAAAAACAAAAAAAACCCTAATGTCTGTATGATTGTTAAGAAAGCATGCTATAGTTTTTAAAGGTGAATAGCAATTAATAAAATCTGATATATACACGATTGATTTGATAATCATCCTTGTTCATGTAGATTATTACCTGATATCATCCTAACTGACTTACAGTATTCTTGACCTTGAAAAATGGTATTTTCCTAAGTTGGTCTCTCTCTCTCTCTCTCTCTCTCTCTCTCTCTCTCTCTCTCTCTCTCTCTCTCTCTCTCTCTCTCTCTCTCAGGGAGACGGGATAGCCTAGTGGTCAGAACATTGCACTCGCAATTTGACAACCCAGGTTCGATTCCCGTTCGAGGAGATTTTTCTCCTGGAGTTAACATCAGTGCTGACTCCACTCTCCCCAAAGTCAATCAATCAATCTCTCTCTCTCTCTCTTCTCTCTCTGTTTTTTAAATAATATATTCTATTCCCACTACGTTTGTGTGTTTTATCTACAAATAGATATATTTCTTTGGGTTACCTTTCCTAGCAAAGATTGCAATTGATGATTTTTTTGTTTTTGTTGTTGGTTTGCACATTGCAGCTCAAGGGCTGTCGTTTTCATGTTAATTTTCACTGTTAAATTGAGCACAATATAAGCTACAAGCTTCTTGTTGCTATGATTCCAAAATGCTGTTTTCAACGTTTGTTCCAAATTCTGAAAACAATCTATTCAAACCACATGGACAGAGAAATACACTGGACAGAGAAATACACAGGACAGAAAAATACAGACATGGACAGAGAAATACACTGGGCAGAGAAATACAGACATGGACAGAGAAATACAGACATGGACAGAGAAATACACTGGACAGAGAAAGAAATTGGACCGAGAAATACAGACAGGAAATGTGTGTCTTCCTTTTTAAAGTTTATCTACTAAAAAGTGATTTTAGACAAATAATTGGGGAAAAGAAAAAGCTGGTGTGTTTGTGTGGACAGGTGAATGGAGGATAAAAAATATATATATTAAAAAAAGGTCTATTTATCAGTAACGCTTGAAACCATAAAAAGGACAAATAGAAACAAGTAAACTTGAGTAAAATAAATGCTACAATGTCTTCGTGAAAGCGTGTGTGTGTGTGTTTTTTAATTTTTTTTTTTAATTTTTTTTTTTTAATCTTTCGTATCGAGGATAACAGAATAAGCAATCATGTGCTTTTTTTCATCCGGTCCCCGTGTGTATGCAGTTTTGTAAATATTGTCATCTGTTCCCACGGCACACGATGGCCTACTCTTACGAAAAGCGGAACAGGATTTAACGTGTGCGCAAGATGTTCTGCGTGCGTTCGCACACGGGGCCTCAGTTTAAAGTCTCATCCGAAGGACTTTTGGGGAGAGTAGAGTCAGCACTCTGTGTGTGTGGTGTGTGTGTGTGTGTGTGTGTGTGTGTGTGTGTGGGTGTGTGTGTGTGTGTGTTGTGTGTGTGTGTGTGCGTGCGTGCGTTGTGTGTGTGCGTGCGTGTGTGCTGTGCGTGTGTGTGTGTGTGTGTGTGTGTGTGTGTGTTTCATTTATTCATAATCATATGGATACCAGTTCTGTCCCACTCTACTCCAAAGCACTTTTCAGGGGGTAAAACCGAGGTGGTTACACAAGTTGTTTGCCTGCCGCCATGTAGCATGCACTGAACCTGAACTGAAACCATGACTTCAGTGTCTCACAAATCAATCTCTCACTAGCTTCACTCAATCACTAGGCGAAACTCTATTTCACTCAATCACTAGGTGTATATTTCATTCACTCAAATCACTAGGTCCTTTTTTTTCTTTTTTTCTTTTTTTTACTGTTTCTTGTCGGTTTTTGTGCAACATATAGGCTACTCTAAGCATATAAATTTTCTTTCTCTTTTAATCATCGTTTTTCGATGGCAGTTTAAAAAATGCCACAGGACTATCAAATACTGATAAATCATTTTCAAGATGATTTAGGACTTGTAAGTAGTTACCTGCACTGGGTTTTTTTCGCTACTATTTCCTCAAATCAATCTGTTTATCTGAAAAATACCCCAGACATATAAAACAGGACTTTGGGGAAAAGACCAGGTCGGTATAACGGGCTTACAGAATGAATGATGTTTACGAAAAACAGTTTACTACTCACGGATTTTTGTCCGGAATCCACAGTAATCCAACACAGCACAGGCACCCGTACAAGAGCAAAGGCAAAAGTCCAGAAAGAAGTGACCTGTGCTTTGTTTGTCAATACACAATTCTTCTTCTCCAAAGGCAAAGGCAGAAGTCCAGAAAGAAGTGACCAGTTCTTTGTATGTCAATATACAATTCTTCTTCTTCAAAGGCAAAGGCAAAGTCCAGAAAAAAGCGCCCAGTGATTTGTACGTGAATACACATTTATTATTCTTCAACGGCAAAGGCAGATGTCCAGAAAGAAGTGATAAGTTCTTTATACCTCAATATGCAATTCTTCTTCTTCTTCTTTAATGGCAAAGGCTCAGACAGCAAATATCGGGTCTGTTAAAATGCGTCACACTGCCGTTAAACTTAAATATGGCGGCCAAACACGTGAGCACTTACGTGCAAGTCGTGCCCCGCTTCCATGTGCCATTGGCTTAGGGCTACTGATATCACAGGCAATATTTTCTTTCTTTCTTTTTCATATCGGTAACAAATTTCTTTTTCTATAAGGAAAACAAAGACGCATTCCACTCTTCCATTATAAAAGCTTACGCATGCATACACGAACAAGTTCGTTTTTTCTCCCATGGCAAGGGGAAAATGTGGATATGGTCGATAACGTCATTTCTATCCCACTTGGGGAGGATATGAACACAATGCCGGTTTTTGTTTTGTTTTGTTTTTTTTCATGAGTGTATTAGGTCACACACACACATGTCTTGCATGTGTGTGTGTGTGTGTGTGTGTGGTGTGTGTGTGTGTGTGTGTGTGTGTGTGTGTGTGTGTGTGTGTGTGTGTGTGTCATCGGTGATAAATTAAACGTTACTACTAATACAGTAAATGTTACATAATAAATGTCATTCTCGTATCTTTTTTCTTCAAAGCTTACGAGTCTTCAAGTAAATATTAAGGTTTTGCAAGACTTCTATAGATGCTTTTTTGAGTCTGTCATTTCTTTTTTTTTGATATGTTGGTACAAAACACTGAATGTCAAAAACAAAAATGTACTAAACAGAGTTGTAACACGTTGCGGCAAAATTGTGGGTTGTGCGCAAATGAAACCAAACGATCTGTATGAATGTCGTGCGAAAGACCGAGCGAAAGAAGTAGTGAGTGATGGTACGCATGTGCTTTTAAAAAAAAAATATATTATATACCACTTTATGTCACAGCAGATTTCTCGGCGTAAAATTCGGGCTGCTCTCCCGGGGAGAGCGGGTCGCCACAAGTGCAGCGCCTACCCATTATTTTTTTTCCCCTCAAAATGGTGTCTAAACACGACACCTGTGTGCATGCTGGGTTTTTTGTTGTTATAATTTTGTCATCCGCTCCTACCGACACACGATGGCTTGTTCTTCCGAAAAGCGGAACGGGATTTTAACGTTTGTGCGCAAGATGTTCTGCGTGCTTGCTGAATATTCTAAGCTTCTTCCGTCTCAAAAAACACTACAGAGTACCCAAACTCAAAACCCTCGGAAGTAAAAGCAGTTTTATAAACACCTCAATTTTTATATTAAACAAGGATTTAACAATAAAAACTAACAAGGACTGACTGGACAGGAGAGAAAGAAGGGGGATGGAAGGGGGAGAGGGGTGGAGAGGAGAGGAGAGGAGAGGAGAGGAGAGAGAGAGAGAGAGAGAGAGAGAGAGGGAGAGAGAGAGAGAGAGAGAGAGAGAGGAGAGAGAGAGAGAGAGAGAGAGAGAGATGAGCAGGGTTATGGTGTATGGGATGCGTTTAGTAAAGTCGACGTACGTTTCTTTTACTAAGTGCAATGTGTTTTGTTTTGTTTTCTAAAACTTATCTACTGAAAATAAAAAGTATCACATGTACATCTTATTAACTGATAGTGCCCCTATAGTATGACATGTTGTAATTATTTGTGCATTGGCATATGACCATGTGTGCAGTGTGTAAGTAAATAAGTAAGTCAGTCTTCAATTTTTAACGTCTTTCCACTTTAAGTGATAATAAAATAATAATAATAATAATAATAATATAATTTAAAAATAATAATAATAATAATAATAATAATAATAATACATGGAATTTGTATAGCGCTATATCTTGTGAAAACAAATCAAAGCGCTTGCATTCGACCTATACAACACACAAGCAGTCAATAACAATTTACAGTTTCAGCAAATTCGAATGCTACACACACACACATAGGCTACAATGAACCAGCCTGCTATAATATGCAAAAATGGTATGCACCCACACACAATTTTATGCAATTAGTGTCATGAAATTGAGTCACACTTGCACCGAAAAATAATGTTGTGAAATTATTTTCGTCAATACATATTTGTTGT
>JASPKP010001670.1:22500-27110 GCA_030674155.1 Stramonita haemastoma | reverse complement strand
TCTAGATGTATATGCGGCTTGTTTTTGAGGGTGTGTATGCAGGTGCCTTAGCATGTATTTGTGATTGCCGTGTGTGTGTGTGTGTGTGTTCGCGTGTGAACACGACCCTACACTGTGCTGTGGTGCAATTATTTAGTCAAGATTTAATGTAAAACTGCGTATTGATGTATACACTGTACCAGCTTTTGTTCCATCATACTGTATTGGCCAAGCTGTCTCTTTGGGGCTGTGATGTCACTACAAGGACAGCACCACCCAACAGCCACCATAGCACAGTGGTTGAGAGCCGGTAAGCGATGTCCGTTCCTGTTCAGTTCGCATAGGGATGTATGTTTGTGTCATCCATGCCACTAACCACGGCTGCTCTTCTCTCCTGAAAAAGATACATAGAATTTTGATGACTCCTATGTACAAGATGTGTGCTTTGTTCACATAGGGGACCTGGGTTTAATGTAGCGTCATGTAGAAAACTTCATGGAAATTTGGGTCAGGATTGTTTGAAATGCATTATACTGCATCGCATGGCATTGTATTGCACTGAATGGAATTCCATTGTTCTGTATTGTATCATACTGCAATTCATTGTATTGTTCACCATTTGCAGTCAGGCATACCTTGAGCTGATTTTTCTTTTTATATGTACATGTGAGTGAACTTATGTTATGTCCAATCTCTGCTTGCACCCCACAATCATGACACAATAATACATATTAGGATGCAATTTTTATACAAATGTAGTGTAAGCTGCATTCCACCATGAAGTCGAATTGCATACAACAGAACGTTTTCAACCACTACCCAAGAAAACAGAGCATCGACAATTCACAGGTGTGTCTCTAAATAGAAACACGACGCTCTGATTGTCGCCCCTGATCACATGGGAGATAATCTACTTACCACCCCATCACACACACACACACACACACACACACACACACACACACACACACACACACACACACACACACACACACACACACACACAGAGGTGTGTGTGTGTATGGCTGATAGTATGGCTGGCATATATATACATACATATATATATATATATATATATATATATATATATATATATATATATATATATATATATATATATATATATATATATATATATATATATATATATTATGGTAGTGGGGAGGAGGAATGGAGGGGGTGGGTGTGATTCAAACATTCCTTCTTTAATTTAACTTCTGTTCCCTTAAATTAATGTGCTAGATCTATTAGACCACAAAAAGATCCTTTATGTAATTGTGTTACATTTAGAGAACATTGTGTGTGTGTGTGTGTGTGTGTGTGTGTGTGTGTGTGTGTGTGTGTGTGTGTGTGTGTGTGTGCATGTGTATAAGTGCATGTGTGTTTATATGTGTGTGTGTGTGTGTGCGCGCGCGTGTATGTGTGTATGTGCGCGCGTATGTGTGTGTGTGCGCGCGTATGTGTGTGTGTGTGAGTGTGTATGTGTTTGTGTGTGTACACGTGCTCGTTCGCGCTCCAGTATGTGTGCATGTATGTAAACACATGTGTGATTTGTGCGTGTGTGCGTGCTTATGTGCATACATACACACATTCAATGATTCATAGTAGAACGCTTGTATAATTTTTATCTGTTCGCTGGGTGTGTGTGTGTTTGAGTGTATGTGTGTGCGTGTGTACGTGTGTACGTGTGTGTGCGTGTATATGTGTGCGTGAATATGTGTGCGTTCATGCCTGTGTGTATGTGTGTGTATGAGTTAGTGTGTGTGTGCGTGTGTGCGTGCGTGTGTGTGTGTGTGTGTGTGTGTGTGTGTGTGTGTGGTGTGTGTGGTGGGTGTGTGAGTGGTGTGTGTGTTAGTGTGTGTGTTAGTGTGTGTGCGTGCACCTTTGACTGTCCCTGCATATGATACAAGAAATAAAACGAACAAAGAAAGAAAGAAACAACAACAAAAATCACCTCCACCCCCTTAAATAATAAAGAATCTGAAAGAACCCAACTTTACGTCCAATAGTTTCATCTGTCCCTTGTCAGTCCTAAGCCCAATTGCAAACCCACATGCATTTGTTTATCATGGAAAGGGAACTGAACAACTCAAACTAAAACAAGAAAAAATACAAAAGTTTGCCAAGAAAGCTTCTTACTAAACTGTTATTTATTTCCAGCATAATCGCATTATTAAGCAATATTTTGTCCAAATGACATTAACTCAAACGTTATATTGCGCAAATTGCACACTGTAACGATGAGTACTATTATATTTCGACTTTTGTTTGTATAAACAAGAACTTAAACAAAGTATGGTATTAAACGTCCTTAATTTTAAACATTACCAGCAGTCTTCTTCCTGTGCAAACGAAGATTAAAATGGAAGTCTAAAAAAATTATGTCTCCCTGTATAGTTCCTCTGTAAGCAGGATGTTGCTGCCACATCCGTCTATTATTAGATTAGAGACTAGGATTTACAGAACCCCCATCTTTCGCAATCCCCAGCAGTAATCATGTACAATTGGCCAGTTTGTGCAGGGTCAAAACAATGTAGCCTGTATCTACTTTGCCTCTACCTGCTTCAATCATCCCAAGATAGACATTTTGGGGAGGAAAATTGAAATCAGAAGTAGATGAATTTGCATTGCCAGTAGCGCCTATCGTGTTCTGGGCATTCCAGGCAGGGTTGGGATGGGTGAGAACTTTGATAAACCGAAATGGTTTTTGTAAATAACTACTTAAAAATCAATCACAGCCACATGGTTTATTGTAACAGTAAAGTATAAAGAGTCTCCACATACCAAAAAGTGAAAAAGTGGCCGATAGCCGCTTCTGGCAGGCAACCCTCGATATTATGCCCATCTCTCCCTTGAATCCAAATGTCCACCATTTTTATCAGCTGCCATAGCGCAGTGGTTAGCGCCTTAGATTTCGGATTGAAAGGTCGCGGGTTCGAATCCCATAGAACCATAGGAACTTTTTGGACTCCAGCTGGCTCCTACCCAGAGTGAGTGTGCTGTGGGCTCAGTGGGAAGACTGGAACCACATAGTCGAGCTTCATCCACTTTATGGATGCGAATTTGAGAGTATTGCTCTAATTACCTGACAAACACTGCAGGTATTTGTATCTCTCGGGCCTGGTTGACGCCAGGATATATTATGATAGTAAGCGTAGAGTACAGCCCTGTCAAGTAGTCTCAAAACACATGCACTTCCATGTCTGTGTCATTACATCATCCTCATTATCATACATTATCATGCAATTATAGAAAATGCCTCTGATTCGGTGGCCCCAGTTGCTCTGGATTTATAGTGACTTCAGATTAGGTTTCCCTATACGCTTCTGTGCATGTGTTGAGTTTGTGTCAAAGACTTTGGGGTTGGAGGTTGATGGGGGGGGGGGGGGGGGGTCATTGGAGGGACGTTGTGGTGGTCACCACCTCGGGTGGACATCTCACTCAGTCTGGTTCCGCGACTGAGGTAATTCTAATGTTTTGTTTTTTTGGGTGTTTTTTTAATTTTTGCTGCCTCATCTTCTGTAACGTCCCCGTCCTGCTGTTCCTACGCCGCTCATCTCACTCTCCCCGCCACAGCCATACCCAGATTCGTTATGTCTCATCCCCAGGGTGGGAAGTCCACAGGGAGCTTATCAATATTAGGCCGCCATGGGGTCACCAGCCAGAGGGGCCCTGCACTTCTGCTGGGTCACTTTGGTGGTGTTCAGTGGTGCCTGTTCTGAGCTAACATACACAGGACACCACCTACTAAGCTCCCTACTAACGACAGTACTAGCTCAGTCGCGGAGCCCCCCCCCCCACACAAACACACACACACACACACATACACACACACACACGCACGCACGCACGCACGGATAGCCTAGTGGTCAGAACATTGCGCTGGCAATTTGACAACCCGGGTTGGTGTCCGGTCGAGGAGATTTTTCTCCTGGAGTTATACCGTCAGTGCTGACTCCAATCTTCCCCAAAGTCCTTCGGATGAGACTTTAAACTGAGGCCCCCTGTGCGAACGCACGCAGAACATCTTGCGCACACGTTAAATCCTGTTCCGCTTTTCGTAAGAGTAGGCCATCATGTGCCGGTGGGAACAAATGACATTAACAAAACTGCATACACACGGGGACTGGACGTAAAAAAGCACGAGTGCTTATCCCATTATCCTCGATATAAAAAGAATAAATTAAAACACACACACACACACACACACACACACACACACACACACACACACACACACACACACACACACACACACACACACACCACACACTGAGTCTATATCTCGACAACCCTGTCAAGAACTGAATACTCAAAAGTTAATCTAGCCAGTGATCTTAAGCGAATTATAAATGGCGAAGAGAAAAATATGTCTAAAATTACAAACAAAAAAAAGAGAAGAAAACACAAAAACAATCAAGGTATTTTGGGTTTTGTTGTTGTTGTTTATTTTCCAGAAGTCACATACAAACAAACAACTAAAACAAAACACAGCAAATAAATGCTGCTAAAGGTAGTCAGTCACATATTGATTGACCGATTGGCTGTTAATGTTCCATTAATTGTTTTTTTAAAAGCCCTAACACATATCATTCACTCATTCATACTCTCTGTCTGTCTGTCTGTCTATC
>JASPKP010001670.1:10000-17500 GCA_030674155.1 Stramonita haemastoma | reverse complement strand
AGTACAACACCACACAACATGATACAACACAATGCAACACAATACAACACAACACAATACAATGTGTAGGCCATCGTGTGCCGGTGGGAACATATGACATTTACAAAACTGCATACACACGGGGAGTGGATGTAAAAAAGCACAAAAGTGCTTATGCCATTATCCTCGATATAAAAGAGTAAAATAAAATTTTAAAAAATATATGTGACGGGGCGGTAATTAGATTACTTCCCATGCTATCGGAACTGCCAATCGCAGCGTCGTGGATCTAAATTTAGATCCACAACTGTGAATTGTGCGACGTTCTGTATCGTTGGGGGTGGTCGAAAGCCGTCTGTGGCATGCACTTTGCCCGTAGCGGTAAAATGTAGTATTTATGCAGCCTCTTTTAAGAGGCCACATTCCCATTGTCTGACCGTGCTGTCGTTACCGAGAAGTTGCACCGAGCCGCGACAGATCAAATATCTGCACTCTGCTACATAAATAAAAGAAACAATACAACACTACACACTATTTACCCTTTCCTGGACTTGGCTTTGGTATCGCTTGTTCCCCGGCCGTCCTCCGAACCAGTGGCGCTGGACTGCGGCTCCCAGTATCCCAGCACCGCCCTGTATCCTCTGTATTTTTTGCTCTGTTGTTCCATGTCGTCATAGCTGACTGGTTTGGTGCTGGACCGCGGCTCCCCGTATCCCATCGCCATCCTGTATCCGCTGTAACTTTTGCTCTGTTGTTCCATGTCGTCATAGCTGTAGGGTAAGGAATGAACAGAGAAAATTACAGTTAGACAGAGAGATAGATAGATAGATAGATAGATCTGTATGTGTTTTTTTTAAATATTTTATTCTTTTATATCGAGGATAATGGAATACGCACTAATGTGCTTTTTCACATTGTGTTGTGTTGAGTTGCGTTTTGTGTGTGCGTGCGCGTGTGTGCGTGTGTGTGTGTGTGCGTGTGACAGACAGGCACAGAGAGATAGAGGGGGAGAGAGATTTAATTTGATTTAATTTATTCTTTTATATCGAGGATAATGGAATAAGCAGATGTACTTTTTATATCCAGTCCCCGAGTGTGTGCAGTTTTGTAACTATTGTCATCTGTTCCCACAGGCACACAATGGCCTACTCTTACGAAAAGCGGTTTAGGATTTAGCGTGTGCGCAAGGTGTTCTGCATGCGTTCGCACACGGGGCCTCGATTTATAGTCTCATCAGACAAAAAATTTGTGGAGAGTGGAGTCAGCAGAGAGAGAGAGAGAGAGAGAGAGAGAGAGAGAGAGAGAGAGAGAGAGAGAGAGAGAGAGAGAGAGAGAGAGAGAGAGAGAGAGAGAGAGAGAACTCTAAATCGAAAAAGATATGCACAAAAAGGTCATTGGCATAAACATAATGAGGGTTCTAAAACTATGAAGCATTCGTTTGATTTTTTTTAAGAGAAAAAAAAACAATGGCAGATTTACCTTAAGATCAAGTGCTGCAGCTGCACTGCCTAAGTCGTTTATTATTTTTTTTTTTTTTGTAGACCTACAACTATTAATTTTCAGTTAGCGGAAAAATGTCATTAGCAAGCAAAGCTGTGTGAAGTCTCAGAGAAAAAGTGGCACCATGTTTCATTATTTTTCTGACGTCTATGGTTAACTCATTAATTTAACAAAAATAAAATATTTAAGGACTGCGCCCATCACCCTGCTTGACACCAGTGGTACTGTTTCTTTGTATCCGTCAGTTTAATTAACTCAGTTGTCTAGTTTTACCTCTTATAATGTCAATACATAGCACTGTAGTAAAACCAAAAAAATAAATTAGAAGCGCAAGAGTGCTTATTCCTTTATCCTCAATCACTCACACTCACTCAGTCCCATGTCCCAAAGGACGTAGGGGGGACATGAGAGAAGACGCAACGGAGATCCTTTTCCATGCTTCACGATCCTGTGTGGTTAGTAGGAGGTGTTGCAGGGGTTGGGCGGTCCAGTCTTTGATGTTGTCAACCCATGATTTCTTTTGGCGGCCTCTTCTCTTGCCCTCGACTGTTCCTTGCAAGATGGTTTTTGCTAGGGTGTTGTGTCTTGTGGTGTGACCAAACCACATCAGCTTTCTTCTCTTTATGGTGGAGAGCAAAGGCTCTTGGGGGCCCATACGCTTTTTGATTTCTTCTTTCACATAGTTATTGGTCTTGTGTTCTTTGTATGATATTTTGAGGAGTCTTCTGTGGCACTTGTTCTCGAATGCTTGGATTCTCCTCTCTAACTCTGCTGTCAGAGTCCATGATTCACAGCCATATAGGAGGATAGATATCACGAGGGATTTGTAGAGGTTGTATTTGGTGCAGAAGCTGATGTTGTTGCTTCTGATGATCCTCTCGAGTCTGACTAGAGCAGATGTTGCTGTTGCAATGCGAGCTTTCACTTCATTGTTTGATGTGCCATTTTTTGTTAGGATGGAGCCTAAGTATTTGAATTGGCTCACCTCTTCCAATATTTCTCCATTCATCTTTATTTCCGTGCTGTCATTACTCGCGCTGTTGACCATGATCGCATACACACAATCTCCCCATTTGGTGAACCTCAGAGCTCCAGCCGAGGAGCAAAGAAGAAAACAACAGCAACAACAAAAACTCCCACAGCACACAAATCCAGCAGAACTCAGTCAAGGGTCCATGCATGCCCAGTGCTAAAATCAGCGCGCCCCGCCCGTCTTTGTACCAAGTCCAAGTGTCATCAGTTCCTGCTGCTATGATTAGCACCAGCTGGGCTGGCCTGGGATGGAATGGATAGGCATCTGAGAGGAGCTGAAAGTGAGGGGACACTGACAGCTGTGCGAGCTCCAACCGAAAACAACAAACAACTAAAAAAACAAAAAACAAAATAAACAACCAAATCTTTGTCCATAACACCAACCTCACAACGCACTCTCCACCGGCAGGGTCGTCTGCTGGATAGCCGTCTCCATAGCCCGAATAGCCATAGTTGTTATCATTGTCCGAATAGCCACAGCCGTCATCCCGTCCTGAACTGCCGTAGCTGTCTCCATAGCGCGAATTGCCGTAGCTGTCTCCATAGCGCGAATTGCCGTAGCTGTCTCCATAGCGCGAATTGCCGTAGCTGTCGTCCCCAGCTGAGGCCTCCCCCTCGTACTGGCTGTAATCCTCGCCATACACCACGGCGTAGGCCTCTGACATAATCCTGTGAACAGAATGATTGTGGTGTTATCAGTTATTGACACTCTGGCTCCATCGCCATGATCCTGTTAACAAAATAATTGTGGTGTTATCAATTGACCCTATGTCTCTCCAAAGCCATAATCCTGTTAACAGAATAATTGTGGTGTTAATTTATCAATTGACACTATGGCTCCATCGCCACAATCCTGTTAACAGACAAATTGTTCTCTATTTGTGAAATAATAAATCTTTGAATTCTGAATTGAATTGTGAATTGTGGGTTACCCATTGACCCTATGTCTCCATAGCCATAATCCTGTTAACAGATAAAACAATTGTGAATGTGTGTGCGTGTGTGGTGTGTGTGTGTGTGTGTGTGTGTGTGTGTGTGTGAGAGAGAGAGAGAGAGAGAGAGAGAGAGAGAGAGAGAGAGAGAGAGAGAGAGAGAGAGAGAGAGAAAACAGTCAGACAGACAGACAGACAGACATGGACACAGACACAGACAGAAACAGACAGAAAGACAGACACAAAGACAGACACACATAGACAGAGACAGAAAGAGATAGACAGACTGAGACAGAAAAACAGAAAGAAAGAACAACAGACAGACATAGACAGGAAAACAGACAGAAAGAGACAGACAGAAAGACGGACAGATAGACAGACATACACACAGACAGACAGACGTAGACAGAAAAACAGACAGACAGACAAGACAGACCAGACAGATAGGACTCACTCATGTCGCTCCCGTTGGCAGTCACTGCACATGCAGCTTTCCACTCGATGCTGCTGCTGCTGCATCTCCCGTCTGTTGGGGTCTGTGAAACCACCCACAGACAATACAAGGGAGTTAAAGGGAATATATGTGACGCTCCACCACGAAACGAGTCGCACGCTTAGCACATTGCCCTATTTTGCCCTAGGAGCCATTAAAGGCAGATGGGGGGTGAGGGGGGGGGGGGGTTCCAGATTTTGAGATTTGGATTGATTATTAAACTATATCCGTTTATCTACCTGATAATGAAATATCAAGGCATAAGTTTTTGTTCCTTTTGCTTTTCAATGTGTTTTGAAAATACCCAAGCCATCATTATAACAACCTGTTACGAAAATAAACTTGCCCATTTCTCATGTTGTCACATCCTGCAGTCTATCATTTCAATTTGTAATGACTTTGCGCAGAATTGTCCGGTTTTCAATCTATTTTTTGTATTGGATAGCCCTTTCAGTGCAGATTAATAACTTGTCAATGACTCAAATTTGACCTCTGGTGCAATGCGACTCCTTATGTGGTGGAGTGTCACATATACCTCATACGGGATAGGACGGGATATAGCCCAGTAGTGGTCAGAACATTGCTCGCAATTTTAACCACCCGGGTTTGATCCCCGGTGGAGGGATTTTTTTTCTCTGGAGGTACAATCTGTGCTGACTCCATCCACTCCCCTCAACAGATTTTTGTCCGATGAAACTATAAACCGGAGGCTTCGTGTGCGAACGCGCGCGGAACGTCTTGGGCACATGTCAAATCCTGTTCCAGTTTTTTGTAAGAGTAGGCTATCGTGTGCCCAGTGGGAATAGATGGCATTTAGAAAACTGCATACACACGGGGACTGGATTTTTTTTAAAAGCATATGAATGCTTATTCCATTATCCTCGATATAAAAGAATAAATAAAAAATTTTTTAAACGGGACGGGACGGGTTAGCTCAGCGGTCAGAGCGCTCGCTTTCCCCCAGCCAAGTTAAGTAGCGTTGAGCGTGGTTGCCAATTGGTTGGGTGACCATTAGCGCGCCTTGGCTTCAGTACAGTCCCCCAGTTCACCCAGCTGTAAATGGCTACCTGCCTGTTTCGATCGTTTTGCCAGATTCTTTTTCGCATGGGGTTATAGTAAGATTGAAACAAAATGGAGGTCTTGTGTTGATACATTTCAAGTGCCTCTTGTTAGAGCTCTTTTTGTATATCTACTTAGTCATTGTAAAAGAAAACTGTCAGGAACTGGTAACAGAAAAAACTCCAGATATAGTGTAATGTGAATGTAGATTAGTTTAGGCTTTACTACACACATTCACAACAGTTTTGATAGGCTATTTTTCTTTTTTATGTATATATTATAGTTTTCACAGATGTAGACATTTTGAAATGTATGTATCAAATGCAAATACATTGAAAAGAACCGTGCCAGTAAGTGCACAAAATGGGCAAAAAAACATTCCACAAGGAACTGGCTCAGTTCTTTACCTAAAAATTAAAAAAATGAACGGAAAAACTATCAGTTTATACATCAAATCTCATTCTTACCTTTTATTAATGCCTTCTCTCCTTTCTATCCCGCTGTATGAGTATTGAAAACAGCATTTCATCCAACTTAGTTAATCGTCTAAAATCATATGATGGTACTATCAAGCTCAATGAATACTCCCCCCCCCCAAAAAAAAAAATATATATATAAATGAAGTAAGTGGAAAAGTGAATCAAGCGAATAAATGTAAGTCTAGTTTGCAAAATATCTTATTTCAGCTGCTGTAATTTCCCACTGGTCTTTACTTTATTTATTTATTTTATTTATTTATTCATTTATTTATTTATTTATTTATTTATTTACTTATCTATTCTATTATATCGAGGATAATGGCATAAGTACTCGTGTGCTTTTTTTTACAACCAGTCCCCGTGTGTATGCAGTTTTGTAAATGCCATCTTTTCCCACGGCACACAGTGGCCTACTCATGCGAAAAGTGGAACAGGATTTAACGTGTGCGCAAGATGTTCTGCATGCGTTCGCACATAGGGCCTCGGTTTACAGTCTCATCCAAAGGACTTTTGGGGAGAGTGGAGTCGGCACTGATGTTAACTCCAGAAGAAACATCTCCTCGAATGGAATCAAACCTGGGTCGTCAAATTGCGAGCACAATGTTCTGACCACCAGGCTATCTCGTCCCCTCTTTAAAAAACTAATGTCAAAGCTATCAACTCTCAATGACATATCCAGAAAACTGACTGGAGAATTATACACTCTCTAGACATATAATTTAGATTCAGAAAACTGATGGCAGAATTATACACTCTCTAGACGTACAATTTATGTTCAGAAAATTGACGGCAGATTTATACATTCTCTAGACATATAATTTATATTCAGAAAACTGACAGCAGAATTACACGCTCTCTAGACATTATTTATCTTCAGAAAACTGATGGCAGAATTATACACTCTCAAGACATAATTATAATTTATATTCAGAAAACTGACGGCAGAATTATAAACACTCTAGACATATAATTTAGATACAGAAAACTGATGGCAGAATTATAAACTCTCTAGACATACAATTTATACTCAGAAAACTGGTGGAAGAATTATACACTCTCTAGACATACAATTTATACTCAGAAAACTGGTGGAAGAATCATACACTCTCTAGACATACAATTTATACTCAGAAAACTGGTGGAAGAATTATACACTCTCTAGACATACAATTTATACTCAGAAAACTGACGGCACAACTACAAACTCTCTAGACATTATTTATCTTTAGAAAACTGATGGCAGAATTATAAATACTCCAGACATACAATCTATATACAGAAAACCAATGGCAGAATGATCAAGTCCCTCCCTTAAGACATACCTTGACAAGAAATGTTTTCCTGCAACGATTCCAATGAAGGATCTGGCTGTACCTGAAACAAAACTTAATCTTAAAAATCAACCATCCAGCCCTCTTTATATACTTTTCAAATACTAACCCACTACAACAAACATGACGTCACCAAAATGCACGTCAGCGAAATCAAGCCAATCAGAGTGACGGATCTTCAATCACATGATTTTTCACGTCATTTTCTGTAAGTAAAACCAGCCAATCAGAATGATAGATCCTCAATGACGTCGTACATCTCTGCTTCTCACAGGAGAGTAGAGCCAGGAAAGTTCTCAGGCAAAATGGAAAGGTACCGCGCACATCTAGCACTCATTTACTAGGGCAGCTTTGAAAGGAACAGTACACGGGACAAATCACTTGAACTGTCTCACACGCCAGTGAGGCCTCTTTGGTCCAGTCTCCTTGCTGGATGGTCCATTCTGCTCACCTGTCTTAGCACATAGGTGTTACCCCTCCACTGCTAGAAGCAGTCTCCCCTCTGTACCAGTTCTCCATCCACAGGTTCCTACCTAGCGCCTCTCTGTGCTATGTCACACCTGTGCTGCTTAGTAACTTACCTGCCTAAACGTCTACCTCTGCTGTAGTGTTGATTTCTTCCTGAGTGCTTGAATTGCTTTTAGTGTGCTTGCCACCGTCGTGGCGCAGTGATTAGCGCCTTGGATTTCGGACTG
>JASPKP010001670.1:0-2500 GCA_030674155.1 Stramonita haemastoma | reverse complement strand
TCATCATCATCATTATCGTCGTCGTCATCATCATCAGCAGCAGCAGCAGCAGTACCATCATCACTATCATCATCATCACCGTCATCATCATCATCACCATCAGCAGCAGCAGCAGCAGCAGCAGCACCACCACCACCACCACCATCATCACCAATTCATCATCATCATCATCATCATCATCATCATCATCATCATCATCATCATCATCATCATCATCATCATCATCATCAGAACCAGACTCTTAGCTTGAGGGCATGGAAGTCTGGAGTTGAGAACTGAAGGCATGGCACAAGAGTCTGTCTTGACTTGTAGAGCCGATATCTTGACTTGTAGAGCCGATATCTTGACTTGTAGAGCCGATATCTTGACTTGTAGAGCCGATATCTTGGCTTGTCTTCTTCTTCTTTCTCATGACCGGGATGGTCGTGGAGAAAACATGAGAGACGATTCTGCAGCCAGCCGTCGCCATCCAGGCCTGTCCTCCGCCCTCCGAATGAGTGTTGGACTGTCCAGGCGGGTCCACTCCTTGATGTTATCCATCCAGCTTTTGGTTTGTCTGCCTCGGCGTCTGCCACCTTCTAGCGTTCCTTGTAGGACTGTCTTGGGGAGGGTGTTGTGGCGTGTGACATGGCTGAACCATGCCAGCTTCCTTTTCTTGACAGTGGCTAGTAGGGGTTCCTGAGGACCAGCCATCAGTGCGACTTGACTTCGCACATAGGTGTTTGTTTTCCTATCCTTCCAGGAAATTCCAAGCAGTCGCCTGAAGCATTTTGTCTCGAACGTCTGGATCCGCTTGGTGGTTTCAGCAGTCATTGTCCAACTTTTGCAGCCGTAGAGCAAGATGGAGATCACCAGGTATCTGAACAATTTGACTTTTGTTTTGAAGCTAATGTTGTTGCTTCTCCATATCTTGGCTTGTAGAGAAGATGTTTTCTTGACTTGTGGAGCCACTGCTGTCCTCTTGCTCTTTGGCTTTGAAATGGTCCGTCCAGCTGACCCTGACCAGTGAATGGAGAGAGTTCAAGATTCAAGTTTCAAGATTTAATTCGCCTTTGACCCCTCTTGGGGAATGGAGGATTTCAGAAAACAAAATCAACTGTAACGGATATAGTTTGCATTGACGGAATAAGTCCATACACAGAATTTTACAGAACTCTTGGGGCAGGGAGGATTTCAGAAAACAAAATCAACTGTAACATATCTATTTTTGCAGTAACGGAATACGTTCATACACATAATTTTTACAGAAATAGAAATATAGTCAGCCTTTTCATTAATGTTATGCAACTTTTACTTTTAACCATGAATTTGTTGAGTTTTAAGTACAGGCGTGATAACTGAGAAACGGTAGAGAGAGAGAGAGACAGAGAGAGAGAGAGAGAGAGAGAGGAGAGAGAGAGAGAGAGAGAGAGAGAGAGAGTCAGAGACAGAGAGAGAGACAGAGAGAGAGACAGAGACAGAGAGAGAGAGAGACAGAGACAGAGACAGAGACAAAGACAGAGAGAAAAAGAGAAAGCACATGAGTGCTTATCCCATTATCCTCGATATAAAAGAATTTTTAAAAATAATAAAATTTAATATGTTCTTCCGGAAGGTGGTCATATGCTGGGGTGTCCTTGTATCTACCCCTAGAGATTTGTTCAAACCGTAGTGTGTACCTTTTCTAAATCATAATTGTGACGCTCCACCACGAAATGAGTCGCTTGGCACATTACCCAATTTTGCGCTAGGAGCCATTAAAGACAGGTGGGGGTCAAGTTGTCAATTTTGAGATTTTGATTGATTATTAAAATGTATCCATTATTCTACCTTGTAATGAACTATCAAGGCATCATTTTTATTCCTTTTGCTTTTAAATCTGTTTAAAAAATACCCAAGCCCTCATTCTGACAATCTATTACGACATATAAACTGACCCGTTTCTCATTTTGTCACATCCTGCAGTCTGTCGTTTCAATTTGTAATAATTTTTGATAGAATTGTCTGATTTTCAATCCGTTTTTTGCATTGTATAGCCCTGTTATTGTAATTATTATCATGTCAAAAACTAAAATTAGACCTCTGGTGCAATGCAACTCCTTATATGGTGCAGTGGAGCGTCACAATTATGCAGCCTTTTGAAATGCCCATATCTCAGCCCTATATTGCAACATTGGCTGTATCTGGCTATCGAACAGCTTTAGAAATACGAAGGGGGAACTGTTTTCTAGTCTGCATAACGTCATTTGTATTGTCATTAACGTTTTCTGAGCTTTACCAGCCAAATCATCACAAAGTAAGAAGAAACTCAAAAGTTTTGCTGAGACGTATATGCCCAGATATTTATAGCTGTTGACAATCTTCATTTCTGTGCCACCATATTATGCCCATCTCTCCCTTGAATCCAAATGTCCATCAATTTTATCTGTTACCATAGCGCAGTGGTTAGCCCCTTGGATTTCGGATTGGAAGGTCGCGGGTTCGAATCCCATAAAAGTCATAAGGACATTTTGGACTCTAG
>JASPKP010001669.1:22500-27113 GCA_030674155.1 Stramonita haemastoma | reverse complement strand
AATGAAAATTGACAGCTCACAAACAATGGTACTTCAGACTTAAACATCAATTATTTTCACTGGAATTCCACTCCCACCAGTCCCATCTTACAAAATCAAATGAATTAAGTAAGCAAAATAAATAGATTTAATCTAAAATTCTATTTGCAGAGCGAAAAGGTGGGAGGCTCTTTTTTAACATCAATCTGAAATGCATATCATTTCAAATTGCACACAAACCATAAAATTAATAATTTAAGGAGTGGTTCATCAGAGAAACTATTGTGATGATTCCTCTTCTGATGACACATGCCGGAGGACTCGTAGTACTAACTTAACATTCTTCATGAGGAGCAAACATGTATGTGTGTCATTTTGCCATTAGTGCAGGTCATTTGGGACCCATACAATGATTTACATATCTCACATTCAGAAACTCACAGACACTGCTTCTTTTCCTGACAGCGCTGGGCGCACATGACCCGCACTTCATCCACAGAGCACAGAAGCTTTTTTTCTCCTTTTGACAGTGCCAGTCATGCAAGTACCATAGACAATATCAACAGAGATGTTTAATTCACTAAACACTTCTGACAAGGCCAACCATGCAAGACCTCAAGTTATTCAAGGGGGACAACAATTATTTTCTCAAAACTAATCTGCCCAGTGGGGATGCTGGGGTCAGTCAGTACAAATAACATCCCCACATTCCAGAAAATCTCAGCTAGAAATTTCCTCTTTTCTATAACTCTCTTTGTTTCTGCCTTGTTCCTTTTCTTCCTGTCACCTCCTTCTTGTCTAGATTTTCTGCCTTCTTGGTCCATTCTCCTGCTTTTTTTCCAGAAAGACTTGAAAGATAACAATTCTTTCTTATGCCAAAGTCAGATGCCCTAGGCCTGACTTGTCCAGCACTTACAGACAATAGTTGCTCTCTGAGCATTCTATGAAGATGAAGAAAAAGAAGAAAACTTCATAACTGATCTCACCTTGTTGCACAACCCATGCTTAATTAAATCAAGAGGACTATGAATGTTTATTATCATGAGATGAAAAGAAGGTGACAGGATGGTTTAAACATTCACCTGCCCAACAAACAAACCGTTGCAGTTCTGGGTTCAATTCCCAGCCTTGCCCTTTCTTACCAGTTTGATGGAAAAATTTAACTGAACATCAAGTCTTTTGGAGCAGACTCTAAACCAGTCAGATCTGTGTACTTACAAACTTGTACACATCAAAAGAACAGCAGTTGAAAATCAGAAAGAGCAGACAAATACCTCCTGACTGTCCTGGCAAAACTGGTAGGTTCATAGTGCGAGTCACACAAGACTCGGGTTTTTTTTTGTTGGTATTGTCTTTGGGGGGGGGGGGGGGGGGGGAGTTCGTTCCTGGGCTAGAACTCTGAAGTTCACCAATGGTGAGATTATTGCCTATGCAATCATTTTCTTCCCCACCATTCAGGTAGCTGGTTTATTCATATGAGAGGAGCAAAACCATAACTTCATTTTTCTCCAATCAGTGAAGACCTCAAACTCCACACTGTCCAGAAATGTATGAGTCTTGGGGGACCTGCATCTTGTCTTCAAAAGCAATACAGATGATAGATCTAACGACAGTTAAAGAACTTTCCTAACAAATGGGGTCTTCCACTTCTGAGAACAAGCTGCACAGCAAATGATAATCGAAACTGACAGGCTTGTTAGAACATCTACTGTCTCCACAAAATATACAATTTTACATCCGACATAGGCAGCAGAGGCCTGCTTTCAATCAGATGCAAACTACATTAGGTGTAGTAATGCACACACACACACATGCACACGCACACACACACACGTGTACACACACACACACGCACGCTCTCTCTCTCTCTCTCTCTCTCTCTCTCTCTCTCTCTCTCTCTCTCTCTCTCTCTCTCTCTCACACACACACACACACACACACACACACACAAATGTACATATATTTCTTACAAATTCATCTCCATTTTGAAGTCATCATCAACCTCATCCTCCACAGCATTTTGGACAGGGTCCAGTGTGACATCCAGCCTCTCCTCCCAACTCAGCTTCTGCTCAAAGTCCTTGAGCTTGATCTGCAGACCTGCCTGAAAATACCAACATTTCATCAATGATACATTTCTGATAGATGATGATGATGTGATGATGATGATGATGATGATGACAATGACGATGATGGTGGTGGTGGTGGTGGTGATCATGATGATGATGATGATGGTGATATCAATGACAACGACGATAACGATAGGATATCAATAATGATGATGATGATGATAGTGATATCAATGTGGAGGAAGAGGAGGACGACGACGACGACAAAGAAGAGAAGAAGAAGAAGAGGAAGAAGAAGAAGAAGAAGAAGAAGAAGAAGAAGAAGAAGAAGAAGAAGAAGAAGAAGAAGAAAAGATGATGATGATGATGATGATGATGATAAATCAAATGTTTAATGTGCTTAATCTTGTAAACAAATAAAAGCACTTACATTCAAAATATTTCAATACAACCAGTGTAGAAACAAAGAGAGAGATGGAAAAGAGGGAATTCCTATCACAGATTTTTCCAAAAGATAGGGATGCTATTAATACTGACAAGCCCCCGTGTCCCAATGGGGGGAATAGATCTAAGTGTTTGAAACTAAGAAAGCATAAGCTATCTGCAGTAGAACAGAGGGAGGGAGTAAGATGGGGTGTATATTTCTTATATAATCTCTGTAAATTCATCCTTGTAAAACTTGACCCAGTAGCTTTGTCAGTGTGGGAGTTCACTGGATAATAGACTCTTTGGAAACGTAATCCTTACAACATTGTTGGTTTTGGGCGCTGGTGGTGCCTGTGCCTTCAGTCTGTTGAGGCCAGGCTTCAGTCTCCCTTCTGCAAAGGCCCGTTGCAACTGAAACAAAACACCATACTGTATAAACAACACAACAACAAAAACATACCAACACCCACAAAACAAAAAACCCACCACACTGTTGCAGGAAAAGGAAAAAAAATGGGTAGGCGCTGCACTTGTGGCGATGCGCTCTCCCTGGGAAGAGCAGCCCGAATTTCACGCAGAAAAATCTGTTGTAACATAAAGTGGTACAAAATACAAAAAACAAAAAAATACAAAAATAAACATATGCACGCATCTAGATCTTCAACTTGGGTTGATAGCTGTCTCCAATCCAGAGAACTTTACCACCAACATAACCCACAGCTATCATATCAGCTGAACTGTGTTCTTCCTGTGTATCGAAACAATAAAAGAGCTACTGTCTACAGTCTAGTGCTGTTGCAGCAGAAAAGCTTTAATGAGTTACTATTCTGTATTCACGGGGCAAAAGCAGCATTCCAATTCCAGTAAAGATTACAATACAGAATCATCTGACTGAACCAACCAGGTCACCATGTGTTGCTTGGCCGACCTGTGTCAATCATGCAGCTTGGACAGGCTGTGGAGACTGACTCTGATCTAGGACAGTGTCTATTCTGTATTCACTGATTCAGCAATCATTTTGATTTGTTTCCATTGGGAGATCTGAGATTTTTTTCCTGTTCTTCAGCTAGAGCTCCAAGGTTCAGTCTGAGAATCTGAAATGGCCCATTTCATTACTGAACTAGCCAATTAAAAAGGGGGTCATGCACAGTACAGAATAATTGTTGCAAATCATACACATGTGACATGATCACCTTTGATCTAGATTCTAGTCTCTTTAGTTTGTCAAATGTCTACTTTGGCAGGGGGTAGGGTGGGGATGGGGGGTTCTCTGACTCTCCTTTTTAATTTTTTTTTTTGGGGGGGGGGAGTTTGCTGGGTTTTTTCTCTTTTTTTGTTGCTTTTGTTTTTGTTTCTTTCTTTGTTTCATGACTATCAGTATGAGTATCACTCAGTTTAAATTGAAGACATTTGAGGAAGACATTGGAAGACGTTTCCCTGATTCAAAGTACCACTTCCTACTTCCTAAAAATATGTAGTCAGCATGCTTTTCACTCTTTTGAAAGGGATTCTACAAAAGAAAGACATAATGAAAAGGCCCAAATCCTCCTGTGCTGTGGTGTCATTTTCAATTTTGTGTTCACCCAATAAAATTCTGCCACCTGATAAATCTACTTTAGGACTTAACTCTGCAGTTGTACACTGGATATGTTCAGTTTACCACCGAATACCCTGGTAAACCGCAGGATTTACGAAACAATATACTTCAACTTCAGATGCCTACAAACACAATCTTGAAAAGGGGGTAAATCACTGGCAGACCTGGTAGGCTATATCATACAAGCTGATTTGAGAAAATCAAATTGTTACCCATGAAGACCTTAATCACAAGGCATAGTCCCAACTATGAGTTGATCTTGCAGTTGGTTTTCTTAATTAATGTAGTTAGCGACAAGGAAACCATAAATCCACGCTACACACGGCCAAGAGGGTCACACAGACAAGCCCTGTACTTGGGGCTGTAGGCATGTAGCACCCATGAACTTTAAGTTACTTGGTACAATGCCCTCACTGTTGGTAGCTGAGACCAGTCTCTAGTGTATAGTCCAATGTTCTACTCACCCACCAATTAAACTTATCTATTTCACTAAAACATATTCTACGATGAACTACAATTTACCTCAGTATCTGAGTCTACGT
>JASPKP010001669.1:7500-17500 GCA_030674155.1 Stramonita haemastoma | reverse complement strand
TGAGTGTTGTGCATGCGATTTGATGGCCTGGGATCAAGCCACCACGTGGGCACCTGTTCAAGGGTTTTTTTCCCTCCAGACTTGACATCAGTACCGACTCCACTCCCCTGGGAGTCCTTCAGATGAGACTATAAACTGAGTCTGTATGCAAAACATCGTGTACACATGTTGAAACCTGTTCTGCCTTCCAGAAGAGAAGGCCATTGCATGCGAGTAGGACCAGATGACTGTTTTGGTGGGTTTTTTTTAACCTCTTTACTGCGCTGTTGATGAACAGCATTCATCATAGAAACCGCTGCCAGCAATGCTCAGTTGACAATTGCTGCTCATCATGATTCAACGCTCTCTCTGTTTTGTCCAGTGTGTGCCTGAGCAAAATATGATAGCGGCGAAAGGGTTAAATGCATGCACACTGATATCGTGTTGGGATTGTTTGGACATCATCCCTGAAGTCAGAATGCGACTACCCTAGTGTTGAGCAAAAACACTGTATACGCAAAATCCCACCTTTGGTGATGTAAGCCTTCAGCTCTCACTGAGGGGAAGGGGGGGGGGGGAGTCAACACAAAATCAGTGTATTTTTAACACAAGATTTCATCTTTCACAGACATACTCATAATGTAACTGTCAACATGTCATCTTTGTTTTCCCGCTGAAGACACTCCCATATGAACCTTGCATGCAGTGTGTCTTTGACAGGCAGGTCAAAGCTGATGGAGACCATCCCTAGGGCCCCAGATCACAGATTGCATACTTGGTAGGTTCATACCACTGGCCATAGCTGGCCTCCTCTCTACTAAAGAAAAACAGGTTTTTAAAGTATGTGTGTGATGTTATGTATGTGTTCCAATACAGGACCTTGGAGTTAAACCAATACAGGACCTTGGAGTTGAAAACCAATCTTTAACAACTCCAAGGATAAATTAATCTCAGTGGGACTTATATTACAGTTAAACCTGCCCCTTACAATTCAGATCAAACAAAAAAAAAAAAAAATATCTGATCACTGAGCCATTCTGTTCTTACATGATCACCGAGTCCAGTATTCAAAGCAGGCAACCTAGGTTTATTTATTCAGTTGTCTTTCAAATGCACAGCACTTGCTCACTCTCATGAACACGCATGCGTAACAATTTATCCCTGTCAAAAACATTGTCAATGTATGCCCATTTCTGCGCATTTATTCTTCTGAACAAAAACCAGCCACCACGCACACACCACAGCATACTTATGATCTTTACACTTGAAGAAACAAACACAATTGTGCACAACAGTAAATGTTTAGTCGTACTGCAATGTCCATATAAACACACACACACACACACACTGTGCACACACAGGCATTCCTATCCAACAACACACATACACACACACACACACACACAAGGCATGTTCCTGCATTCCAACAACACACATACAAGCACACACACAAGGCATGTTCCTGCATTCCAACAACACACATACACGCACACACACAAGGCATGTTCCTGCATTCCAACACACATACACGCACACACACAAGGCATGTTCCTGCATTCCAACAACACACATACACGCACACACACAAGGCATGTCCTGCATTCCAACAACACACATACACACACACACACAACGGCATGTTCCTGCATTCCACAACACACATACACGCACACACACAAGGCATGTTCCTGCATTCCAACAACACACATACACGCACACACACAAGGCATGTTCCTGCATTCCAACAACACACATACACGCACACACACAAGGCATGTTCCTGCATTCCAACAACACACATACACACACACACACAAGGCATGTTCCTGCATTCCAACAACACACATACACGTACACAACCCTCTCAACCAGACCAAAGCTCCCAGTTCTACAGTAGTTATTTTCTTTTGTTCTTGTTTTGTTTCCTCCTTGCCTTGCCAGGTCTGGTGGGTTTCTGCTTGCCCTGGAAACATGAGAAAAAACAAACAAACAACGTTTTTATGAATGGATAATGAAGCAGAACACTTCTTCAAATGTTAGTTTCTTTTTCTACAATACACATATCAACACAGACAAGCATATAATGTATGTGCACGCGTGCGCACACACTCACACACTCACTCACATCACACACACACACACACAAACACACACACACACACACACACACACAACACACACACACACACACACACACACACACACACACACACACACACACCTGGAGTTAACATCAGTGCTGACTGCACTCTCCCCAAAAGTCTTTCGAATGAGACTATAAACCGAGGCCCCATGTGCGAATGCACGCAGAACATCTTGCGCACTCGCTAAATCCTGTTCCGCTTTTCGTAAGAATAGGCCATTGTGTGGTGGTGGGAACAGATGACAAGATTTACAAAACTGCATACAAACTGCGACTGGATGTAAAAAAGCACAGGAGCACTTATTCTATTATCCTCGATATAAAAGATTAAATAAAATGAATAAAAAACATGCACATACAACACACACTATGTCTGTTCTTTCCCTGCCTGGAAAGCTGGATGTGAAGAAGCCAATTAAAGACCCGAGTCTCTGGAATGATGCTCCCAAGATGGCTTCTCTGACAGTGGTTTTATTTGCCACTCACCCAAGGTTTCGATCAATGCACCTTGGATTTTGACACTTCTGCTAAAGAAGCAGATGACCACAGGGGCTTCCCCAGATGCTGAAGAATACCCTCATGCTTAGTGTGAGCATTTTTCTGCTCTGATGGTCCCCAAGGTCTTCAGAACTTACTTTTTCTTTTTTTTTTTTTTTTCCCCCTGTTCCTCAGCTAGAGCTCTAATGATCACCAATCATTAAATTTTGCACAAGAGACCATTTTTACCCACTGTTAAGGAAGCTACATTCCGACTTGAGGGATGGTGTCTAAACATTGCCCCTGTGTGCCTGCGCTTTTTAAAACAATTTTTCCTCAGACAATTTACAGGTAAAACTTTGGTAACTTGTTGATCCCGAGTTCTCACCTTAGGTTTAGAAAACAAGGGTCCTGCAGCCGACTCCTTCGTGTTCCTCTTGCTCCTCTTCTTTTGGCCTCCAAAGCCAAACTTGCGGTCTTTGGAAGCTCGCTTTTTGTTGGGCTGCCTACACGTCACACATAAAAAAAAAAGTTAAACCATCAAACAGAACATAATCATGTTCTTCTATGTAAACGTACTTCAACACACTTTCATTTCAATGTTTCAGTGAAACACATTAACCTTTTCTAAATACATATCAGACTCATTGGTTCTTTTATTGTGTTTGCTTCAGTGGAAGAAGGTTTTTTCTTTATAATTTGTCCATTATCTAAGTGTCATAATATGCTTTTTTTTGTCTGAAAAAGCAACATGTAGTAAAAATCAAATAAAACCTAATATTGGTCTTTTAACTTTCTTCAAGGATAACAGCAAGTTGTTTCGCTGCTTTTTTTTTTTCATGTTGCTGTGTTTCAATGAAACAGTCTTAAGCTTTGCTAATTCTAGTGAGTTGGGAGAATCTGGCTTTTTTTGTCTGCTATAAGTGACGGATGGTGTCCTAGTTAGTCACAAAAAACAAGATTGTTTTTAAGGAATCTGGTTTTGGTTTTATCTCATTTTATGTGTGGTTGATGAGGCTTCTCCCACAACACAATGACTGTCCTGTTTTGCTGCCTCATCTTCTGTGACACCCCTCCTCTTTATCCCCTTCCTGCTGTTCCCACACCGTTCATCTCAATCTCCCTGCCACAACCATAGCCAGATTTGTTAGGTCTTATTCTCAGGGTCGGAAGTCGACAGGGAGCCCATCAATATCAGACCGCAGTGCTAACCAGGCACCACTTACAAGAAACCCTCACTTTATCAAAGAGACTCACTGGTAAACATGCAGACTGAAATGAACACTCACTTTTTCTTGGTGCCCTCCAACAAATCGTATATTTTTTCTTTACCTGAAAAAAACAATCACAGACTCTGTTTACTGACAAAACGAAAATGACATACATCTCAAAACTGATGGACAGCTTTACCTGAAATAAACAATCACAGACTGTTCACTGACAAAACAAAAATGACATACTTCTCAAATGTGATGGACAGTTTACCTGAAATAAACAATCAGACTCTCTTCACTGACAAAACTAGGATGACAAACATCTTAAAACTGATGGACAGACTGTTCACTGACAAAACGAAAAGGACATACTTCTCAAATGTGATGGACAGTTTTACCTGAAATAAACAATCAGACTCTCTTCACTGACAAAACTAGGATGACATACATCTTAAAACTGATAGACAGTTTTTATGTTGCTTTCCACACTGTTGGTTAGTCAGAAAATGAGTTGGCTTGTCAGCCTAACACACACATTCTCTCTCTCTCTCTCTCTCTCTCTCTCTCTCTCTCTCTCTCTCTCTCTCTCTCTCTCTCTCTCTCTCTCTCTCTCTCTCTCTCTCTCTCTCTCTCTCTCTCTCTTAAACTTTGCTAATTCTAGTGAGTTGGGAGAATCTGGCTTTTTTTGTCTGCTATAAGTGATGGATGGTGTCCTAGTTAGTCACAAAAAACAAGATTGTTTTTAAGGAATCTGATTTTGGTTTTATTTCATTTTATGTGTGGTTGATGAGGCTTCTCCCACAACACAGTGACTGTCCTGTTTTGCTGCCTCATCTTCTGTGACACCCCTCCCCCTTATCTCCTTCCAGCTGTTCAGGTTCAGGGTTCATACAGATCTTTGGGAAGAAAATTCAAGGACTTTTCAAGGACTTTCAAGAATCTCACTCTCAATTTTCAAGGACCTCCATCGACAAATAGTGCTTGCATTTTAACAATGTCTACACAATTTACAGCTGAAAAGAAAATATCTATAGCCATTTGGTGCGAATTTTCTTCATAACAAGAATATTTCTACTGCAGTTAACTGGGCTAAATCAAAAACAATCGTTGGCCTAAAGCGTGCACTTAGCATAAAAAAATTTCAATCTAAGTGATCACCCCATCTGTTCATTCATAATTTCTCTGCATACTGGTTCTTAAAGTCTAAATATGTGTTTTAAAAAAATGTCTAAATATGTGTAAAGCTCCCTGTGAGTTACTTTACCAGGAGACTAATAGTTTACAACAGTAAACATTCACCCTCCTGGATAACAGGTTGGAAAGGAGGGGGAAGGGGCTGGAGAGGGGAATAGCTGATGGTATTGCTGTGGACAGATATTCACATCACAACACATTTATTTATTTATTTATTTATTTAATCTTTTATTTAATCTTTTATATCGAGGATAACAGAATAAGCAATCATGTGCTTTTTTTCATCCGTCCCCGTGTGTATGCAGTTTTTGTAAATAATGTCATCTGTTCCCACCGGCACACGATGGCCTTCTCTTACGAAAAGCGGAACAGGATTTAACGTGTGCGCAAGATGTTCTGCGTGCGTTCGCACACGGGGCCTCGGTTTAAAGTCTCATCCGAAGGACTTTTCGGGAGAGTAGAGTCAGCACTGATGTTAACTCCAGGAGATTGATGGAAACAGTGGGATGCCATACACATGTGTAAAGATGAGAGAACTCTGTGTGTGTGTGTGTGTGTGTGTGTGTGTGTGTGTGTGTGTGAGAGAGAAGAGAGAGAGAGAGAGAGAGAGAGAGAGAGAGAGAGAGAGAGAGAGAGAGAGAGAGAGAGAGAGAGAGAGAGAGAACTCAACTGGAACTCGAAAGGTTTATTCATGAAAAAAGGCCACTGGCCCATACATGAAGGGGGTTGCCCAATAACATAACGATAATTGCTTTAAGCTGACACACAACGCCATTCCATGCCATGGAAACCACAGCATTGATTTGTAATGTACATCGAGACACGACACTCTTTACAGTCCGGATATGTTACGGCATTCCGAGCCTTTCGTCCAGTCATTGTCACACACCCTCCGCCTAGGCTAGCCAAGAAAGCGATGTAATAGTTCTCTAAGTGTCGCCAAATCCCTTGGAGCAGGCCAAAGGGTCTCGTGTGTAGTGTGTTCTGGATTCGCTTCCCATTCCGCAAACTGGCGAGTTTGACATGTTCCTCTTTTAACATGTTTTTCTCTTGCTGTTTGACAAACCAGTACACACATACTGGCTCAGTGTCTGGTTGGCATGCGTACTGGATCACAATGTCATCTGACTCACAGGTCACAATATCTTCACCATCTGAATGATGTAGGACAGATTTTCTAAAGTGTGTATTTCTTTGTCTGTCTCTCAGCCTTTTCTGTACCGATCTATCAGTTAGAGTAGCCACATACTGTTTGACATTTCCTTTGTCCAATGCACCAACAATATTATCATCGTTCACCTCAGGCTGCAAAACACACATATCAGCACAGTCACTACAATCAGACATACAGGAGGTTCTAAATCAACCGATGATAGCAACTTAGCTGATGTTTTTGTGTTGATGTTCTGTGTGTGTGCTGTTGGTAGGTCTACTCTATGCGTATCTGCGCATGCTGCATTCTGCTGTTCTACACTTTTGTCAGGTGGACTGAGGCACTGAAGACACAGTCACTTTCACACACAACACTTGCCTGCTTCTCTTTATGCTTTCCAGAGCGTTCCAAATCCCTGCGGGTTTGGGAGTAGGATTTTTTTCCTATAGTATTGTACTTGTGTGCTGCGATTCACTGTTGGATCAGCCATGTTGGTTGACACTGCTGTGTCCACTGGTTTAAGTTGCAAGACAAAAACCACGCTGTCCCCTTCTCCTGCCACTTTCCAGCTGGAGACTGCATTGTCAGTCAGCAGGGCGCCTAAGGTCCTCTCCACAGCCGCTGGAAGTCCAGTAACTGGCATTTTTGTATGAATTACCAGTTTTACTGTAGCTCACAGAAAATGTACGCCCTGTCCCCTTCGCGTCTGGTGACCAACCGAGAGAGAGAGAGAGAGGAGAGAGAGAGAGAGAGAGAGAGAGAGAGAGAGAGAGAGAGAGAGAGAGAGAGAGAGAGAGAGAAGACAGACAGACAGACAGACAGACAGAGACACAGACAGAGAAGTTGTGGTTGTGAGGAAGCACATGAAATAATAATATATAAAAAAGCAGTGTGTGTGTGTGTGTGTGTGTGTGTGTGTGTGTGTGTGTGTGTGTGTGTGTGTGTGTGTGTGTGTGTGTGTGTGGTGAATGAGTGAAAATGAGAGACAGACAGACAGACAGACACAGACAGACACTATAGAAATAGAGACAGAGAGAGGTATGAGTGAGAGAGACAGAGAGAGACAGAGACAGAGAGAGAGAGAGAGAAAGAGAGAGAATGTGTGTGTGTGTTGTGTGTGAGTGTGTGTGTGTGTGTGTGTGTGTGTGTGTGTGTGTGTGTGTGTGTGTGTGTGTTGTTGTGTGTGGTGTGAGTGTGGTGTGTGTGTGTGTGTGTGTGTGAGAGAGAGAGAGAGAGAGAGAGAACAGAGAGAGACAGAGAGAGAGAGAGACAGAGAGAGAGAGAGAGAGATCAAATCAAATCAAATCAAATCAAATCAAAATTTTATTTCGAGATGGTACATTGAGTAAGCAATAAATTTGCTTTTTTTCATCAAGCCATCTATCTAGCTAAAACAAACAACAAAAAAACAACAACAAACAAACAACAAAAAACCCAAACAAACAACAAAAAACCCAAACAAACAACAAAAAACCCAAACAAACAAACAAAACCAAAAGATACAAAATTCAAACAAAGAAACAAACAAATAAATGAAAATAATAATAATGAAAAAACAAAAATAAACATTCCTCCCAAAAAATAAAAAACAACAACAACAACAACAACAACAAAACAACACTTAAACAAAAAACAGACAAGCTAGAACAAAAAACAAAAGAAAACAAAAAATACAGCAAGCCAACAGCAAGTACAACCAAAAATCCCTACTCAAAAAATATTTAAAGAGAGAGAGAGAGAGAGAGAGAGAGAGAGAGAGAGAGAGAGAGAGAGAGAGAGAGAGAGAGAGGGGGGGGGGGGGGGGGGGGGTTGGAACTCTGCATGAAAAAGGGGAGGCTGGTGGCCTGCTGACTGTTGTATTTAATTTAAAATAACCATTGCTCTCTGACCCCAAGAGGAACAGCCAGTGAAAGCCCCCCCCCCCCCCCCCCCCCCCCCCTTTCTGCCTTATATTAGAGCTGCTAGTCCATCCCTATCATGAAACTTGACACCCATTGTTGGTAAACATGGTCTTCAACAGAAAAAGTTCTAACGGTGGGAACAGATGACAATATTTACAAATCTGCATACACACGGGGACCGGATGAAAAAAAGCACATGATTGCTTATTCTGTTATCCTCGATATAAAAGAATAAATAAAATAAAATAAAAATAAAATACCTAGGCTTGGATTGCCTTGTGACAAAACAAAGGGCAGTAGTTACTTACCGGCATGGAAGAGTTAGTTCCCTTGACCTGCTTTCGTAGGCTTCTTTTTTCTCCTATTTTTTCTTTCTGTATTTTTTTACTTTTATAAAATTTCCACGAATTTGCAGTGAGTACCATACCTGATCTTTTCATCCAATATATTTCTCTTTTTTTTTTATTCTTCTAAGTCTTTGGTAGAAGTAAAATTTAAGTAAAATTTAAGTACTTTTCAAGCACCTGGAGGCATATGCCTGATTTGCAGGGACTTTACAGCTTGTGGTATCAAGTGTCAGGAGTTCAGGATCTCGCAGTCTTTTCAAGAACTACACGTACCTTGCACACACCTGCACACACCGTATATCTAAAGTCAGTCTGCCCCCGCCCCTACACCTTCGTAGCCGGAGTGTACATTTGATATGTCAGAATCTCGGAAGTCGACAGCCCGCTACGCTAACCAGGAACAGCACTACTTACAAGACATGCTCACTTTATCAAAAAAACACATTGGTAAACATGCACACTGAAATGAACAATTCCAACAGTTGGTATAAATTGTTTGCTTTTCCGTTTTGGTATTTTTTCACTGCTTCTTGTTGGTACTTGCTTTTTCTTGTTGGTGCCTTCCAAAATTTGGTCTAAATTGTTAGCTTTTCCTGAATTAATTGACAGGGAGCTGATCAATATCAGACCACTGTGCTAACTAGGCTCCACTTAGAAGAAACCCTCACTTTATCAAGAAGACTCATTGGTAAACATGCAGACTGACATGAACACTCACTTTTTTTTGTGTATGGTGACCCATCCAACACTCGTATACAAAAATGGTATTCCCTTTTACTGATAGTAACACCAATTCACCAGAATCTTACTGTTACACTGCAAAAAACGAAAATGACATACATCTCGAAACTGATGGGCAGTTTTACCTGAAATAAACAATCACAGATTCTCACTGACAAAACAAAAATGACATACATCTCAAAACTGATGGGCAGTTTTACCTGAAAATAAACAATCAGACATCACTGACAAAACTAGGATGACATACATCTTAAAACTGGTGGACAGTTTTCATGCTGCTTTCCACACTGTTGGTTAGTCAGAAAGTGAGTTGCTTGTCAGTCCATTTGTCAGCCTAACACACACACACTCTCTCTTAAACCCAGCCACTTTCTTAAACCCACCCTATGCAGATGTTAAATCTTGTTCCGCTTTTGGTAAGAGTAGGCCACGAAAAGTAGGCTATGTGCCAAACGATGACATTACAACGATACCACGGCTGATAAAAGCACCGATGTTAGACATTATTACAAAACTGCATACACACTGGGGACTGGATGAAAAAAAGCACACGAGTGCTTATGACATTAATTTTACAAAACTGCATACACACGGGGACTGGATGAAAAAAAGCACATGAGTGCTTATTCCATTATCTTGGATATGAAATAATAAATCAATTCTCTCTCTCTCTCTCTTTCTCTCTCTCTCTCACACACACACACACACACACAACCACACACACACACACACACACACACACAACCATCAAATTACATGATTCACCTCGAACAGTCAAGGACACAGGTCTTGATGGAATAGACAGCAGAATTCTGAAACTTTCAGCTCCAGTTATCACACACACACACACC
>JASPKP010001669.1:0-2500 GCA_030674155.1 Stramonita haemastoma | reverse complement strand
TTTCTGCTGTCTGTACCGTCCACTCCTAGCCGTAAAAACAATCTAACATCTTCAGCTTTCCACCAAGAGTTTCAGTCCCTCCTTGATCACTACAGCTTGTCTCCCAAGAAACTTATCATTCTCGGTGACTTCAACTTCCACTTCGACAACCAGTCTTCTCCCAATGTCAAACGTCTTTCTCTTTCCTTGTCTAACCACTCTCTTTCCCAGCTAGTAAATGAACCAACACATAGATCAGGCCACATCTTAGACTGGCTCATCACTGATGCCTCACTAAATCTCATCACATCTGTATCCGTCACTAATGAACTGCTTTCTGATCATTCTGCAATCCTTTTCTTTCTCAACATCGCAAAGCCTATCAGAAAGAAAAAGCACGTTACCCATCGCAACCTCAAGGCCATCAATATTCAAATCTTTTCTTCCCAAGCTGCTGAACGCCTATCACAAACTCCTGATAACACTGACCCTTCTACACACTAGAGTAATGTTCTCAGTCAACTGCTCGATGAGCATGCACCTTCTTCGGACCTCTTCCTGCACGATAGACCCTGTGCCCCATGGTACACTCACGAAATTTTGGTTGCAAAGCGCAAACGCCGACAGCTAGAGCAGCAGTGGTGCAAAATAAAAACTGAAATTAACAGACAGCTTTTACGAAAACAAACCAACAAAGTCAAATCCTTAATCCATTCAGCAAAGACAAATTTCTATTCTGCTCAAGTTCTCAATGCTACATCAATGAAATCTCTTTTTTCCCTCACCTCAACTCTTCTTGGATCTGATAAGGCAAGTCCTCTGCCTACCGCCTACAGCCATTCTGAACTTCCTGCTATTTTTTCTTCCTTCTTCTCTGACAAAGTCCGCAATATTCGTTCCAGACTGGATCAGTCTTCTTTCCAACCTGCACCTCCTGATTCCCAATTCGCTGGCACTCCTCTCCTTTCCCTTCATCCAGCAAGCGAGAGTGAAATCATGACAATCCTGAAAGAAATGACGATAAAATCATGCGATCTTGATCCAATACCTGCTTCTCTTTTCACTCAGTGCCTTCCACAGCTTAAACCCACCATCACAAAAATTGTAAACTCATCTCTTCTTTCAGGGATTTTTCCACCAGCTCTCAAAACTGCAATAGTTACATCCCTACTCAAAAAGCACGACCTCGACCCTAACACTCTGAAGAACTATAGACATGTTTCCAATCTGCCTTTTATCTATAAAGTCCTTAAAAAAGTTGTTCTGAAACAACTCAACAGCCATCTCCATTCCAATAGTCTCTTCCCCCCATTCCAGTCTGCCTACCGCATCAACCACAGCACCGAAACCACCCTAGTGCACACCTTAAACTCGCTTCTACATGCTTCTGACTCAGGGAAAATCTCCCTCCTCACTCTTCTCGACTTATCTGCAGCATTTGACACTATAGACCATTCAATTCTTCTCTCCGGTCTCCAAAACACTTTCGGTATTAAAGGCACTGCCCTCACCTGGTTTAGTTCGTACCTGACAAACCGATTCCAAACTGTGGCAGTAAACAAGATTCATTTTACACCAACCAAACTAGAATGCGGAGTCCCTCAAGGATCTGTTCTAGGCCCTGTTCTCTTTACTCTCTATACTGCTCCCCTGTCACATGTTATTAACCGTCATCAGATCAACCATCACTTTTATGCAGACGACTCTCAGATTCTCAGCAGTGATACACCTGAAAATCTGCCTTCTCTCTTGACAAATATGTCCTACTGCCTTCACACTCTCACTCACTCAGTCCCATGTCCCAAAGGACGTAGGGGGGACATGAGAGAAGATGCAACAGAGATCTTTTTCCATGCTTCACGATCCTGTGTGGCTAGTAGGAGGTGTTGCAGGGGTTGGGCGATCCAGTCTTTGATGTTGTCAACCCATGATTTCTTTTGGCGGCCTCTTCTTCTCTTGCCCTCGACTGTTCCTTGCAGGATGGTTTTTGCTAGGGTGTTGTGTCTTGTGGTGTGACCAAACCACAATCAGCTTTCTCCTCTTTATGGTGGAGAGCAAAGGCTCTTGGGGGCCCACACGCTTTTTGATTTCTTCTTTCACATAGTTATTGGTCTTGTGTTCTTTGTATGATATTTTGAGGAGTCTTCTGTGGCACTTGTTCTCGAATGCTTGGATTCTCCTCTCTAACTCTGCTGTCAGAGTCCATGATTCACAGCCATATAAGAGGATAGATATCACGAGGGATTTGTAAAGGTGGTATTTGGTGCAGAAGCTGATGTTGTTGCTTCTGATGATCCTCTCGAGTCTGACTAGAGCAGATGTTGCTGTTGCAATGCGAGCTTTCACTTCATTGTTTGATGTGCCATCTTTTGTTAGGATGGAGCCTAAGTATTTGAATTGGCTCACCTCTTCTAGTATTTCTCCATTCATCTTTATTTCCGTGATGTCATTACTCGCGCTGTTGACCATGATCTTTGATTTCTCTGTACTGACCTCCATGCCGTATGCGCTCGCTCGATCT
>JASPKP010001668.1:0-27114 GCA_030674155.1 Stramonita haemastoma | reverse complement strand
GGGGTTTGTTGTGTGTGTGTGTGTGTGTGTGTGTGGCGCGCGCGCGTGTGTGCGCGTGGTGTGCGCGTGCGTGTGCGTGGTGCCGCGTGCGTGCGTGTGCGTGGCGTAGTGCTTGCGCGTGTGCGTGTGTGTGCGTGTGTATGTGTGTGGTGTGTGTGTGTTTTTGTGTGTTGTTTGTTGTGTGTGTGTGTGGTGTGTCGGGGGGGGGGGGGGGGGTGCGCGTGTGTGCGTGTATGTGTGTGTTTTGTGCGTGTGCGTGAGGGATAGCCTGGTTGGTTAGGGTGTTGCGCTTTGCGCTGCTAACCCCGGTTTTTGAATCCCATTAAGGGGTATTTTTCCCTGGGGGTCAGCGCTGACTCGACTCCCCCCAAAAGTTTCTTCGGATGGGACTATAAACGAAGTCCCGCGTACGAACGCGCACCATGAACATCTTACGCACACCTTAAAACCTGATCCGCTTTTCGGAGGAGTAGGCCCTTCCTCTCTCCTCCCCTTCCTAGCATCCTTTCTCTAAAAAAAAAAAATCTATCACCCCCACGCCTCCTCCCACCAACCGCGAGGAAAGAAAAATTTTGAGCCAAAGTGTCAGCACAGACCGTTTTATCTATCTGCCTTTTTGTGTCCACATGTGTGCCAGGGGTTAGTGTTGAGTTAAGTGTTAGGGTTAGAGTTATTGAACAGCATGCAAGGGTTGTCTGTCAGCTGGTCGGTCTGAATGTTAGAATTCATGTGGACACAACGGCAAGTAAACAAATGGTGTGTAGGTCCTGTAGACACAATGGCATATACCTCGCAAATACCCCCCCAGGAGCTTTAAATCAGAATCACCAGTCCTATCAACAGCAAAAAGAGCCCGTAAATTTTCCAGGTTTTTCTATCTCCTCGAAAAGTCTTTCGAAAAGACTAAACCGAGTCCCAGTGTGGGAACCCACGCAGAACGTCTTCCGCACACGTTAAAACCGATTCTACCGTTCAAAATTTGTAGGCCAGTGTGTGTCAGCAGGAAACGGATGACAACTCTTACAAAAGCGCAACACGCACGGGGACTGGATTTTAGGGGACAAAAAGCACTTGAGCGCTTATTCCATTATGCTTAGAATAAGGCGATTTTAAGTGCGAAACATTTTTTGAACGAGTTGATTCCATTTTTCTTAAAAGCCCATAATGAACCATGTAAGAACACTTAGAATAAGGCGATTTCAAGTCCGAAAATTTTTTGAAACAAGTTGCATCCATTTTTGAAAAAAAAAACCCAAAATGGATCTTGTAGAAAACAATAGCCAGACTCCTTTTCTTGCCTGTCCCTCACCGCTCTATTGCATCCCTACCCCTCCTCAACTCCTTGTCATGTCTTTGCCCCTCCTTTCAACCAGACTATCTCCTCCCCACAAACTACCTTCTAAACAACGCATACACGCAACACACGCTCACACGCACACACACACACGCACACACAACACACACCCACGCACACACACACACAACACACACCACTCCACTCTCCCCAAAAGTCCCTTCGGATGAGACTTTAAACCGAGGCCCCGTGTGCGAACGCACGCACAACATCTTGCGCGCACGTTAAATCCTGTTCCGCTTTTCGTAAGAGTAGGCCATCGTGTGCGGTGGAAACAGATGACAAGATTTACAAAAACTGCATACACACGGGGACTGGATGAAAAAAAGCACATGATTGCTTATTCTGTTATCCTCGATATAAAAAAATAATTAAAAAATAAATAAATAAATATAAAAAAAAAACACACACACACGCAAGCACATACATGAACGCGCGCACACGCACGACACACAACGCGCGCACACACGCGTGCAACGCACGCGCACAGACATATATACACAAACGCAGTGTGTGTGTGGTGTGTGTGTGTGTGTGTGTGTGTGTGTGGTGTGTGTGTGTGTGTGTGGTGTGTGTGTGTGTGTGTTGTGTGTGTGTGTGTGTTTGTTCGAGTCTGTATGTATGTGTGATGAGTCTGTATGTGCGAGTCTGTGTGTGTGTGTGTGTGTGGAGTGTGTTGTGTGTGTGTGAGTGTGTGTGTGTGTGTGGTGTGTGTGTGTGTGTGTGTGTGTGTGTGTGTGTGTGAGTGTGAGTGTGTGTGTGTGTATGTATGAGTGTGCGTGTATGTGTAGGAGTGTGTGTGTATGAGTGTTCTATGAGTATGAGTGTGAGTGTGTGAGTGTGTGTGTGTGTGTGTGTGTGTGTGTGTGTGTGTGTGTGTGTGTGTGTGTGTGTGTGTGTGTGTGTGTGTGTGTGTGTGTGTGTGAATCTGTGAGAGAGAGAGAGAGCGAGAGAGAGAGAGCGAGAGAGAGAGAGCGAGAGAGAGAGAGAGCGAGAGAGAGAGAGGAGTGAGAGAGAGAGAGCGAGAGAGAGAGAGATAAATATATAGAGAGTCTAATGGTATAACACAGGCAAATAATCACATTTGTTAACAATACTGTGATACTCGTTACCAATTTTGCTCTCATCAAAAAAATTATCTTCAGGCTTGAACTGCTCTCAGATTTTATAACGAACAGTCCTGTTTCGAGTCATCTCACGAGAGAATGTTTAGCGCGCATTTCTACTACGAGCAAAAACGTTGGCTATTTAAGTGCTGATTGTGCAAATTTCAATTTTTGAGGTCTCTGACATTTAGTTACCCTACAGCTGCACAAGTTATGGAACACGTTTACCTATTTTCCAAGAACTAAATTTTCTTCTTTCCATTCTAAAAAAAAAAATCCCGTTGGGTTACAAGGGAGCTGCCAGTATAAATAGCATCCCCACCTTCTGGAAATTCTGTGCTAGAAATTCCTCTTTTCTATCCCTCTAATTGTTTCTGCATTGTTCCTTTTCTTCTTGTAACATTCTCTATGGTTGCTGTCTGAACGTTTGACGAAGAAAAGAAAATTACAAAGCATTTCGAGGGACAGATTATCTTAAAACATTTTCTTAATCGATTCCATTTACCAAGAAAAAATTGTTTGCCAGTCCTACAAGACTTGCAGAAAAAAAATGTGTGTGTTGTTTTTTTTACATCCAATCGCTAACTCGGATTTATTTTTTAAAAAAACAAAAAAAAAACAACACAAAACACACACACGCACGCACGCACGCACGCACACACGCACGCACGCACACACTACACACACTACACACACTACTACTACTACTACACACACTACTACTACTACTACTACTACTACTACTACTACTACTACTACTACTACTACTACTACTACTACTACTACTACTACTACTACCCACCACCACTACTACGACTCCAATCCAATCTTGTTCTCTTTCTCGTTGACCGTTTCTTGTGGTCTAAAACTGGTCACTTCGGATACGTTGGCCGCTGGATACTTTGGTTTGGCACCAGAACCCCTGAAAACAGCATCAACAAGCAACTTGAGCAAAAATCCTGACAGTTTGCATGATCAAACAGAAACAAATTCAGACTTACTTTAAAATACATCTTTCTTTTTTTTCTTTCTTTTTTTCTTTTATTTCGAGGATGATGGGATAAGAACTCATGTGCTTTTTTACATCCAGTCCCTGTGTGCATGCAGTTTTGTAAATTCTGTCATCCGTTCCCACCGGTACACAATGGTTTACTCTTTCGAAATGCAAAAACGGGTTCTAACGTGTGCGCAAGATGTTCTGCATGCGTTATCACACGGGGCCTCGGTTGATAGTGTCATCCGAAGGACTTTTGGGGAGAGTGGAGTCGGCACTGATCTTAACTCCAAAGGAAAAATCCTCTCTGAAAATGATTCGAGCAGATCACGAGCGCATCACTGACCACCGGGCTATCCTGTCCCCCAATATTGTTAACTTGATTTTTTATTTAAAATTAAAAAGCACAAAAAAACCTGCATTTTGAATATGTGAATGATTTCTGAAGTTGATCTCAAATGAGCGCGTACATTACATTTTTTTCCAGTCATTTTTTTTACCGGCTACAATTACGTCAGATCTCAGCAGAGTCTGGTATAAATGATAAAGCCTAGTGGTTAGAGCGTGGAGCTCGTGATCTGATGGCCTGGGTTCGAGCCACATTAGAGATACCAATTCGTAGGATTTTCCCTCTGGAGTTTGCATCAATACCGATACCATCTCCCCGAAAGTCCTTTGGATGATACTAGAAAAAGTCCCGTGTGCGAACGCACGCAAAAACTTACGCAAACCTGTTCAACCTTTCGTAAAAGTAGGCCATTTCGCGCCCGTAGGAACGGATGGCAAGGTAATAAAATACATTCGCACTGTGCTTACACATCATCCGGAGGTAGGTATGTGGCTACCTAAATGGTAGGTGAACGGTCGCATTCGCAAAATATCACCGTTGGTAAATCGCGGAGGTCGAGTGGAGGAACAATATAGAACAAAAAAATCAAAGTAAAACATGACCTGAATGATGTTGAACATAAAGGGATTCTGCAAAGACCTCGTGTTTATTTTTCTGCCATCAGCTTCACTTGTGGATTCCAATTCTGTTTGTATTAGACGGGGAAACTAAAATCAGCTCGACAGGAATTTGGTTTCGGGTTTTTATTGCTGTTTCTTTTAGGGGGATGTGGGTGTGTTGAACTATTTTTCAAGAACTTTCCGACTTCTGGGAGAGGGTCTGGGAAAACACCCAAGTGGTTAGAGCACAACTCTGCTTATCTACCCTCCCTGTCTAATAGATCAAAAACGTACCTTAAATGTGCGACGGTGATGTTGATGCGACGACGGTGATGTTGATGCGGCGACGATGTTGTTGATGCGGCGACGGTGGTGTTGATGCGGCGACGGTGGTGTTGATGCTGAGGCTGCGGCGACGAACTCTTAATGTTTCTGCGTCCACGACCTTGACTTTGCAAAGGCGACTATACCTTGACGCGGCGACAATGGTCTTGATGCTGCTCCGGTGACGATGCTAGCTCTTGATGCTCCAGCGACGAACTCTTGTTGCGGCAGCGATAATCTTGATGTTGTGGCAACGATGATGATGTTGCGGCAACGATGATGATGTTGCGGCGACGATGATCTTGATGCTGCAGCGGTTATCTTGATGTTGCGGCGACGTCGATGATGTTGCGGCGACGATGATCTTGATGCTGCTGCGGCAACAAACTCTTGATGGTGATTTGGCGATGAACACTTGCTGCGGAGACAATGATCTTGCTGCGGCGACGATAATCTTGTTGCTGCGGCGACGAACTCTTGATGGTGATTTGGCGATAAACACTTGCTGCGGCAACGATAATCTTGCTGCAGCGACGATGATCTTGATGTTGCGGCGACGATATATTGATGCTGCAACGGTGACGAACTCGTTGTTGCTGCAGCGACGATACTAGTTCTTGATACTGTTGAGAGACACACAAGCCCCGAACTGTGATTCGATCCCCATGACAACTGTCGACACCAATGCTAGACTTCTGAGGTTTCAGAGCAAGAAGTGGAGTAACCCAGAAGGTCTGGGAAGTGCTTCAATACCATGTTTGGGGGCGTGAGGTGTCCCTTCCCCTCATGAGCACTGAACGGAGTGCGAGGGTTGGCATGCGGTGCCGATTCAGGACACCCGAATTCTTGTTCAACGATACGATTGGTGGGCTCTCTCTTTGTGACCATTGAGGATAAGGAAAGTTTTCAACTCTGGTCAGTGAGCCTTGCAGAGAACTTCAGGGACAAATTTTGATTCGAGCTAAAAGAAAAATGAAAGTGACTGGATGACTTTTGTGGACAGTGTGGACACACACACACACACGTTGACAGGCTGCAGTCTGTACTGACACGCCTGAAGTGTGCAAAGCAGGGGTGGGTGGCATGTTCGAATGCTTGTCAACCTCATACGGTGGGTTACATACACACACGCCGAAGCCGAATGCGCTGGGCCTGACTTGTGCAGGCGCTTAACGGCAGTTTAGCGCATTTTCGCTCATATGACAGAAAACATCAGTTGCTGTCTGAGCATTTGAAGAAGAAAGATATGGTCAGTGAAAATAATGTCGCAGAGAGCGGATGCCCACAAAGAGACCACAGCCCCTACTGCTCTCATCGCATTTAGTCCCTGAAGTTTTTATCAGAGATGGGAGGTCCTATAGACGCCACTCTGATACCTACGCCCCCAAACTCCTACCTACTTCATTGTTCAATCCAGTCGAAGATGAAGACGGCCTTGGATTGGTCTAGATCCCTGGGCAACGGAACCAGGCTGTGCACTGGACAACGGAACCAGGCAGTGCGCTAGGTCTGCCCTTCAGGGATTTGGTGCAGCACTTTCTCCTATCTCCCATTCTAAACCCTTCCTCCCCGTCCATCTAGCATCTGTCTACTTTAGTCATGGGGATCTTGGACAAAGTCCAGGGTCATGTGCTTCAACATCGTGGCGATGGCGTCTCCATGATCTCTGGTGAGAAGGGTCACAGTCAATGGTGAAGATCTGGTGACAAAGACCATGGACATTACTATAATTACATAGGCATACAGTAATCCTGAGTTCCTGTGTGCTAACGCACTTAGAACATCTTCCGCACACGTTAAAACCTCTTCTGCCTTTCGGAAGAGAGGGCCTTTGCGTGCAGGTAAGAACGGCTGACAAGATTTTTTTTTTAATGCATGCACACTGGTGTGTTTAGACACCATCTCCTACTTCAGAATGGGCTACCTTAAAATGGTGAAAAAAAAAAAACGGTCGCGAACTTTAAAATCTCACTACTGGTGAACTTCGGAGCTCTAACCCAGTAACGATAAAAAAAAAGTACGGCTTTAGAAATTTAGGAGTCGGAATGCGGCTACCTTAAAGTGGTGGGTAAAAAACGGTCACGAACTTAGAAAATCTCACCATTTGTAAACTTCGAAGCTCTAGCTGAGTAGAAAAAACAACGTAGGGCTTTAGAAATTTACGACACCATCCCCCTATGTCGGAATGCAGTTACCTTAAAATAGTGGGTAAAAATATGTCGCGTACATTAATATCTCACAATTGGTGAACCTCGGAGCTCTAGCCGAGGAATTATAAGAATAAAATAGAAACGTACAGCTTTAGAAGTTTAAGACGTCATTCCACTATGTCAGAATGCAGCTACCTTAAAGTTGTGAACAAAACAAAAAACGGTCGCGAACTTTAAAATCTCACCATTGGTAAACCTAGGAGCTCTAGCCGAGGAATGAATAAAAGAAAAACCAAAAACGCACGGCTTCAAAAGTTTAAGACACCATCCCCTATGTCGGAATGCAGTTACCTTAAAAGAGTCGCGTACGTCAATATCTCACCATTCGTAAACCTCGGAGCTCTAGCCGAGGAAAATAAAAAAGGACGTTCGGGCTTTAGAAAGTGTTAATGAGCGTGAATTGATAGAAAACTTACCTGAGCTATGATGCAAGCGTTAGGTTCTGCGGGGATGTCAATTTCTTGCTAGATGCACCAGGGTGGCAGCTTTGTGTCTGTTCAATTTGGTCAGCCTGAAATAAAAAGCTTAGTGTCAGTTTCACAGAAAGACTATCATCAAACTTTAGCAATTTCTGGTTATTATAGTCGTATAGAGGTTTGGTGACAGTTTCTAGCAAAGGTTGCTGTCACAAATAGATGTGACCATCTCTAGCTTTATATTCCGTTTTAATTCATGGTTATAGCCCTACCCACCACGAAAGCCGTATCAGGGCTATCACCTCATTCAGTTACAGTGGCTCTGGTAACTTTCACTTCAGCATCATGTAATCCTTTCAAATACCTACACTGTCAACCTAAAAAGAAAAACCCAACTAATTAAGTACCGTAATTTTTACTTAGAGAGCGTGGGGTGGGGGTTGGGGGTGGGGGTAACAGAGGATATCCTAGTGGTTAGAGCATTGTGATAGCAATTTCTACAGTTTGGGATCGATCCAGGTATGAGCCACTACCGAGCCACTCGTTTGAGGGCCTTCAAAGTTCAAGCTGGGCTGGGGAACTTTCAACAACGATGATCATAAAAACAACAACGATAAAAACAACAACAACAATAACAACAACAACAGAGCAACCAGTCAACATAATTATCTACTCTTAAACAATCGACAATGACAACAACAAAAACAACAACAGAACCAACCAACCCACACATCTACTCCTAGACAAACAATCTCTACTCACAAATGCATGCCATGACTTGACTAGTAGAGCTATGGTGAACTTGGGAGCAGGAATCATGGCTGCTTGCCCCAGCTTGAAGACAAACAGACCAGCTTGGAGAAAAATGGTCGACGGACGCTCGTGTCCCTCGTGTCCACCATGTTCTGCTTCTTCTGAGTCTTTCACCGAAGCAAAAGTGTTGAAATCTTGAAGTCTTCTGGGTTTTTTTTTTCTCCCCCATATACTGTCTTGGCAGTTCGGCCGGTGTCTCCCTCTTGCAGCTGTGGGTCTGTTTGAAATGCAACAGATTCAAACGCACCTTCGCTCGCTCACGCAGTGGTGTCAGTGAAGTGAAAAAATGCTCACAGTTCAGATAGCACGTTGAGAAAAAAAAAGGGGGGCTGGTGGGGGGGGGGGGGGGGGGGGGGGGGGGGAGGGAGGGAAAGGGAAAAATACAGAAAAAGAAGATTGCTTTGGCAGTAAATTTGCTTGTTCTTTTTCACAACGTTTTTTTTTCTCTGTTCTTTTTTACAAAGTTTTTTTTTCTCTGTTCTCTGTATCTCTGATTTTGTGTGTCTGTCATCTGTCTGTCTGTCTGTCTGTCTGTCTGTCTGTCTGTCTGTCTCTCTCTGTCTCTGTCTCTGTCTCTGTCTCTGTCTCTCTCTCTCTCTCTCTCTCTCTCTCTCTCTCTCTCTCTCTCTCTCTCTCTCTCTCGTCTCATCCTCTGGATGAGACCATAAACCGCAGCCCCGTGCGCAGAACATCTTGCGCACACGTTAAATCCTGTTCCACTTTTCGTAAGAGTAGGCCATCGTGTGCCGGTGAGAACAGGTGACATTTACAAAACTGCATACACGCGGGGACTGGATGTAAAAAAGCACAAGAGTGGTTATCGCATTATCCTCAATATAACAGAATAAATAAATAACTCTCTCTCTCTCTCTCTCTCTCTCTCTCTCTCTCTCTCTCTCTCTCTCTCTCTCTCTCTCTCTCTCTCTCTCTCTCTCTCTCTCTCTCTCTCTCTCTCTCTCTCTTCTTACTTTTATTTTTTCCCTCTTTTTTTCCCTCTTTTTCTTTAAACCTTCCTTTTGCTTGGTATCTTCTTCTTTCTTTTCTCTTGTCTTTCAATTTTGATGTTTGTGTCATTGTTAGTTTTGCTTTTGTTTATGTTAGTGTTGTGACAGTGTGTTTAGTTAAGTTGGTTTTCTGTGTGTTTGTTTCTTTTTTTTTGGAATTGTTGTTGTTTTTTTCTGTAGATTTAACTGGTCATTTATGTTTGCTTGATTGTTTTGGGGTTTTTTGGTCTTTATTTTGCTCCTGTGCTCCTTCAGAAAAATTGCTGTATGGTAATTGATTTGGCGGATAAAGTAGTTCATCTCTATTTTTTCCTTACCAAATATCGTTTCACTTATTTTTGCTGTTCTTTCTTTACATTTTCATACTACATATTAAGAACTTAATTTTTCTTTTCTTTAAATGAGCACGCATACCCACTCCCCGCACGTAAAAGGTGCCATTTTGAGCACAGCTGCCAGCGAAAGAGCCGTTTTCAGTCCCATCCAACCCTGACCTTTACGTGGTAAAAGACCCCACGGCACCAAGACAGTATCGTACTGTATGCATACACTCTCTCCCAACATCTTGAATAGGTGTGGCGTCGGATTTGTGGCGAAAGGAGAGCCCGCTGGAGCTAAGAAAGCTAGTTTGTGTGAAGGAAAGCTGGTACGTGTAGGAGACAGAAAACAAGCATTGCGCAAAGGAATAATGACAATATACAGCAATATGATGCACCAGGGTAAACTGGAGGGTCGCTGCAACATGCGCGCACACAAACAAATACACTGATAAACACCAGCACGCGCACGTGTGCACAGACGCATACCCACCCCCCGTCCGAAAAAGGTGGCGATTTGAGCACAGATGCCAGCAAAAGAGCCGTTTTCAGACCCGTCCAACCCCGATTATTGCACGGTAAATGACCCCATGGCACCGAGACAGTATCGTACTGTATGCATACACTCTTTTCCACCATCTTGGACAGGTGTGGCGTCGGATTTGTGGCGACATGAGAGCCCCCAAGAGCTAAGAAAGCTAATTTGTGTTTAAGGAAAGCTTGTAAGTACATGCAATAGAAAACAAGCATTGCGCAAAGAAAAAATGACAATATACAGCAATATGATGCACCAGGGTAGACTGGGGGGTCGCCACAACATGCACGCACACAAACAAACACACTGATAAACACCAGCACGCGCGCACATGTGCGCACGGATACCAACTCCCCGCCCGAAAATGGTGCCGTTTTGAGCACACATGCCAGCGAAAAAGGCCTTTTCAACCCTGTCTAACCCCGACTTTTGCACGATAAAAGACCCCACGGCACCAAGACAGTATCGTACTGTCTGCATACACTTTCTCCCACCATCTTGGATAGGTGTGGCGTCGGATTTTGTGGCGACAGGAGAGCTCCCAATAGCTAAGAAAGCTAGTTTGTGTTAAAGAAAACTGGTAAGTGTATGCGACAGAAAACAAGCATTGCGCAAAGGAATAATGACAAAATACAGCAATATGATGCACCAGGCTAAATTGAAGGGTCGCCACAACATGCGCGCACACAAACAAACACATTGATAAACACCACCGCGCGCACATGTGCGCGCACGCATACCCACCCCCCGCCCGAAAAAGGTGCCGTTTTGAGCACAGATGCCAGCGAAAGAGCCGTTTTCAGCCCCGTCCAACCCCGATTATTCCACGGTAAATGACCCCACGGCACCAAGAAGGTATCGTACTGTATGCATACATTCTCTCCCACCATCTTGGATAGGTGTGGCGTCGGATTTCTGGAGACAGGAGAGCCCCAAATATCCTAGAAAGCTAGTTTGTGTTAAGGAAACCTGGTAAGTTGTCGCGTCAGAAAAAAAGTATTGCGGAAAGGAATGATGGCAATATACAGCAATATGATACATCAGGGTAAATTGGAGGGAGGTCGCCACTTGCATACACATAAACAAACAAACTGATAAACACCAGCGCGCGTGTCCGTGTGCGCACGCATACCCACCCCACACCCGAAAAAGGTACCGTTTTGGGCACAGATACCAGCGAAAGAGCCGTTGTCAGACCCATCCATACCCGACTTTTGCACGGTAAAAGACCCCACGGCACCAAGACAGTATCGTACTGTATGCATACACTCTCTCCCACCATCTTGGAAAGGTGTGGCGTCGGCTTTGTTGCGAGAGAAGAGCCCCCAAGAACTAAGAAAGCTAGTTTATATGAAGGAAATCTAGTAAGTGTACGCGACAGAAAAGAAGCATTGTGCAAAGGAATAATGGCAATATACAGCAATATGATGCACCAGGGTAAACTGAAGGGTCGCCACAACATGCACGCACACAAACAAACACACTGATAAACACCAGCGCGCACACGTGTGCACGCACGCATACCTACCCCCCCCCCCCACCCGAAAAACGGGGCCGTTTTCAGCACAGATTCCAGCGAAACAGCCGTTTTCAGACCCGTCCAACCCCGACTTTTCCACGGTAAATGACCCCACAGCACCAAGACAGTATCGTACTGTATGCATACACTCTCTGCCACCATCTTAGATAGGTGTCGCGTCGGATTTGTGGCGACAGAAGAGCCCCCAAGCGCTAAGAATGCTAGTTTCTGTGAAGGAAAGCTTGTAAGTGTACGCGCCAGAAAACAAGCATTGCACAAAGGAATAATGACAATATACAGCAATATGATGCACCAGGATAAACTGGAGGGTCGCCACCACATGCGCGCACACAAACAAACACACTGATAAATAACAGCGTGCGCGAGCGTGTGGGCACGCATACCCACCCCCCGCCCGAAAAAGGTGCCGTTTTGAGCACAGATGCCAGCGAAAGATCCGTTTTTAGCCCCGTCCAACCCCGACTTTTGCCCGGTAAAAGACTTCACGGCACCAAGACAGTATCGTACTGTATGCATACACTCTCTCCCACCATCTTGGAGAGGTGTGGCGTCGGATTTGTGGCGAAAGGAGACCCCCAAGAGCCAAGAAAGCTAGTTTGTGTGAAGGAAAGCTGGTAAGTGTACGCGACAGAAAACAAGCATTGCACAAAGGAATAATCACAATATACAGCAATATGATGCACCAGGGTAAACTGGAGGGTCGCCGCCACATGCGCGCACACAAACAAACGCACTGATAAACACCAGCGCGCGTACCCCCCGCCTGAAAAAGGTGCCGTTTTGAGCACAGATGACAGCTAAAGAGCCGTTTTCAGACCCGTCCAAACCTGATGTTTGCACGGTAAAAGACCCCACGGCACCAAGACAGTATCGTAAAGTATGCATACACTCTCTCCCACCATCTTTGATAGGTGTGGCGTCCGATTTGTGGCGACAGGAGAGCCCCCAAGAGCTAAGAAAGCTAGTTTGTGTGAAGGTAAGCTGGTAATTGTACGCGACAGAAAACAAGCATTGCACAAAGGAATAATAACAATATACAGCAATATGATCCCCAGAATAAACTGGAGGGTCGCTGCTACATGCGCGCACACAAACAAACACACTGATAAACACCAGCGCGCGCGCGCGTGCGGACACGCATACCATCCCACTGCCCGAAAATGGTGCCGTTTTTAGCACAGATGCCAGCGAAAGACACGTTTTCATCCCCGTCCAACCCCGACTTCTGCACGGTAAAAGACCTCACGGGAACAAGACAGTATCGTACTGTATGCATACAGTCTCTCCCACCATCTTGGATAGGTGTGGCGTCGGATTTGTGGTGACAGGAAAGCCACCAAAAGCCAAGCAATCTAGTTTGTGTGAAGGAAAGCTGGCAAGTGTACGCGACAGAAAACAAGCTTTGCGCAAAGAAATAATGACAATATACACCAATATGATGCACCAGGGAAACGTGGAGGGTCGCCACCACATGTGCGCACACAAACAAACACACTGATAAACACCAGAGCGCGCGCGCTTGCGCGTACGCATACCCACCCCCGCCTGAAAAAGGTGGCATTTTCATCACAGATGCCAGCGAAAGAGCCGTTTTCAGACCCGTCCAACCCCGATGTTTGCACGGTAAAAGACCCCACGGCACCAAGACAATATCGTACTGTATGCATACACTCTCTCCCACCATCTTGGATAGGTGTGGCGTCGGATTTGTGGCGATAGGAGAGCCCCAACAGCCAAGAAAGCTAGTTTGTGTGAAGGAAAGCTGGTAAGTGTACGCGACAGAAAACAAGCATTGCACAAAGAAATATTGACAATATGCAGCAATATGATGCACCAGGGTAAACTGGAGGGTCGCAGCCACATGCATGCACACAAAATAAGACACTGGTAAACAACAGCGCGCGCGAGCGTGCGCGCATGCATACCCACCCACTGCCCGAAAAAGGTACCGTTTTGAGCACAGATGCCAGCCAAAGAGTCGTTTTTAGACCCGTCCAACCCCGACTTTTGCACGGTAGAAGAAACCCACGGCACCAAGACAGTATCCTACTGTATGCATACACTCTCCTCCACCATCTTGGATAAGTGTGGCGTCGGATTTGTGGCGACAGAAGAGCCCCAAGAGCCAAGAAAATTAGTTTGTGTGAAGGAAAGCTTGTAAGTTTACGCGACAGAAAACAAGCATTCTGCAAAGAAATAATGACAATATACAGCAATATGATGCACCAGGGTAAACTGGAGGGTCGCCGCCACATGGTCGCATACAAACAAACACACTGATAAACACCAGCGCGCGCGCGCGTGTACACACGCATACCCACCACCCGTCCGAAAAAGCTACGGTTTTTAGCATAGATCCCAGCGAAAGAGCCGTTTTCAGACCCGTCAAACCCCGACTTTTCCAAGGTAAAAGACCCACGGCACCAAGACAGTATCGTACTCTATGCATACACTCTCTCCCACCATCTTGGAGAGGTTTGGCGTTAGATTTGTGGCGACAGGAGAGGCCCCAAGAGCTAAGAAAACTAGTTTGTGTGAAGGAAAGCTGGTAAGCGTACGCGACAGAAAACAAGCACTGCACAAAGGAATAATGACAATATACAGCAATATGAGGCACCAGGGTAAACTGGAGGGTCGCTGCTACATGCACGCGCACAAACAAACACACTGATAACCACCAGCGCGCGTGCGCGTGCGCGCACGCATACCCACCCCCCGCATGAAAAAGGTGGCATTTTCATCACAGATGCCAGTCAAAGAGCCGTATTCAGCCCCGTCCAACCCTGACTTTTGCACGGTGAAAGACCCCACTGCACCAAGACAATATCGTACTGTATGCATACACTCTCTCCCACTATCTTGGATAGGTGTGGCATCGGATTTGTGGCGAAAGGAGAGCCCACAAAAGCTAAGAAAGCTAGTTTGTGTGAAGGAAACCTGGTAGGTGTACGCAAAAGAAAACAAGTATTGCGTATAGGAATAATGACAATATACAGCAATATGATGCACCATGGTAAACTGGAGGGTCTCCGCCACACGTGCACACACAAACAAACGTACTGATAACCACCAGCGCGCGCAAACGTGCGCGCATGCATACCCACCCCCGCCTGAAAAAGGTGCCTTTTTGGGCACAGATGCCAGCGAAAGAGCCGTTATCAGGCCTGTTCAACCCAGATTTTTGCACGGTAAAGGACCGCACGGCACCAAGACAACATCGTACTGTATGCATACACTCTCTCCCACTATCTTGGATAGGTGAGGCGTCGGATTTGTAGCGACAGGAGAGCCCTCAAGATCCAGGAAAGCTAGTTTCTGTAAAGGAAAGCTGGTAAGTGTACGCGACATAAATCAAGCATTGTGCAAAGGAATAATGACAATATACAGCAATATGATGCACCAGGGTAAACTGGAGGGTCGCCACAACATGCACGCACACAAACAAAAACATTGATAAACACCAGTGCGCGTACGCGTGTGCGCACGCATATCCACCCCCAGCCGAAAAAGGTGCCGTTTTGAGAACTGGTGACAGCGAAAGAGCCGTTTTCATACCGTCCAACCACGACTTTTGCACGGTAAATGACCCCACGGCACCAAGACAGTATCGTCCTGTATGCATACACTCTCTCCCATCATCTTGGAAGGTGTGGCGTCGGATTTGTGGCGATAGCAGAGCCCCAAGGAGCTAAGAAAGTTAGATTGTGTGAAGGAAGGTGGTAATGTATGCGACAGAAAACAAGCATTGCGCAAAGGAATAATGACAATATACAGCAATATGATGCACCAGGGTAAACTGGAGGGTCGCAGGAACATGCGTGCACACAAACAAACACACTGATAAAGCACCAGCGCGCGCACATGTGCGCGCACGCATACCCACCACCGCCCGAAAAAGTGCCGTTTTGAGCAAAGTTGCTAGCAAAAGAGCCGTTTCAGACCCGTCCAACCCAGACTATTGCACGGAAAATGACCCCACGGCACCACGACAGTATCGTATCCTATGCATACACTCTCTCCCACTATCTTGGATAGGTGTGGCGTCGGATTTGTGGCAACAGGAGAGCCCCAAAAGCTGAGAAGGTACTTTGTGTTAAAGAAAGCTGGTAAGAGTACGCGACTGAAAACAAGCATTGCGCAAAGGAATAATGACAATATACAGCAATATGATGCACCAGGGTAAACTGGAGGGTCACCGCCACATGCGCGCATACAAAGTAACGCACTGATAAACACCAGCACACGTGCGCGTGTGCGCGCGCATACCTAACCCTCGCCGAAAAAGGTGTCGTTTTGAGCATAGATGCTAGCGAAAGAGCCGTTTTCAGCCCAGACAAACCCCGACTTTTGCACGGTAAAAGACCCCACGGCACCAAGAGAGTATCGTTCTGTAAGCATACACTCTCTTCCACCATCTTGGATAGGTATGGCTACAGATGTGTGGCGACAGGAGAGCCCCCAAGAGCTAAGAAAGCTAGTTTGTGTTAAATAAAGCTGGTCAGTGTACGCGAGAGAAAACAAGCATTACGCAAAGGAATAATGACAATATACAGCAATATGATGCACCAGGGTAAACTGGAGGGTCGCTGCCACCTAGGCGCATACAAACACACTGAAAAACACCAGCACGCACGTGCATGTACACACGCATACCCACCCCCCGCCCGAAAAAGCAACGGTTTTTAGCATAGATGCCAGCGAAAGAGCCGTTTCCAGCCCCGTCCAACCCCGACTTTTGCACAGTAAAAGACCCCAGGCACCAAGACAGTATCGTACTCTATGCATACACTCTGTCCCACCATCTTGGATAAGTGTGACGTCAGATTTGTAGCAACAGGAGAGCCCCCTTGAGCTAAGAAAGCTAATTTCTGTTAAGGAAAGCTGGTAAGGGAACGGGAAAGAAAACAAGCACTGTGCAAAGGAATAATGACAATATACAGCAATGTGATTCACCAGGGTAAACTGGAGGGTCGCCGCCACATCCACACACACAAAGAAACACACTGATTACCACCATCACGCGTGCGCGTGCGCGCAAGCATACCCACCCCCCACATGAAAAAGGTGCCGTTTGGAGCACAGATGCCAGCCAAAGAGCCGTTTTCAGCCCCGTCCAACCCCGACTTTTGCACGGTGAAAGACCCCACGGCACCAAGAAGGTATCGTACTATATGCATACACTCTCTCCCACTATCTTGGATAGGTGTGGCATCGGATTTGTGGAGAAAGGAGAGCCCACAAAAGCTAGGAAAGCTAGTTTCTGTGAAGGAAACCTGGTAGGTGTACGCAAAAGAAAACAAGTATTGCGTATAGGAATAATGACAATATACAGCTGTAACAGAGTGCAGATATTTGATCTGCCGGCCTCTGTACAACTTCTCGGCGACGACAGCACGGTCAGACAGTGGGAATGTGGCCTCTAAAAACAGGCTGCATAAATACTACATTTTACCGCTATGGGCAAAGTGCATGCAGAGGACGGCTTTCGACCACCCCCAACGATACAGAACGTCGCACAATTCACAGGTGTGGATCCAACGTTACACCACGACGCTGCGATTGGCAGTTCCGATCGCAAGGGAAGTAATCTAATTACCGCCCTGCCACATCCACCACCGCTGACTTTGTGCCGCGTCCGAGGCACAGTGGGTACTGACCAGCGTATTTGACGCTCAAATCAGTAGCCCTAAGTTCTTTCCATCCTGTCGGCGACGCCACTTTGTAACAGAGTGCAGATATTTGATCTGCCGCGACTCTGTACAACTTCTCGGCGACGACAGCAAGGTCAGACAGTGGGAATGTGGCCTCTAAAAAGAGGCTGCATAAATACTACATTTTACCGCTACGGGCAAAGTGCATGCAGAGGACGGTTTTCGACCACCCCCCAACGATACAGAACGTCGCACAATTCACAGGTGTGGATCCAAACGTTACACCCACGACGCTGCGATTGGCAGTTCCGATCGCAAGGGAAGTAATCTAATTACCGCCCTGCCACACAGCAATATGATGCACCAGGGAAAAAGTGGAGGGTCTCCGCCGCACGTGCACACACAAACAAACGCACTGATAAACACCAGCGCGCGCAAACGTGCGTGCATGCGTACCAACCCCCGCCCGAAAAAGGTGCCGTTTTGAGCACAGATGCCAGCGAAAGAGCCGTTTTCAGCTCCATCCAACCCGACTTTTGCATGGTAAAAAACCTCACGGCACCAAGACAGTATCGTACTGTATGCATACTCTCTCTCCCATCATCTTGGATAGGTGTGGCGTCGGATTTGTGGCGGCAAGGAGAGCCCCAAGAACTAAGAAAGTAGTTGTGTGAAGAAACTGTTAAGTGTACGCGACAGAAAACAAGCATTGCGCAAAGAATAATGACAATATACAGCAATATGATGCACCAGGGTAAACTGGAGGGTCGCAGAACATGCGCGCACACAAACAAACACACTGATAAGCACCAGTGCGCGCACATGTGCGCGCACGCATACCCACCACCCGCCCGAAAAAAGTGCCGTTTTGAGCAAAGTTGCTAGCAAAAGAGCCGCTTTCAGACCCGTCCAACCCAGACTATTGCACGGAAAATGACCCCACGGCACCACGACAGTATCGTATCCTATGCATACACTCTCTCCCACTATCTTGGATAGGTGTGGCGTCGGATTTGTGGCAACAGGAGAGCCCCAAATAACTGAGAAAGGTACTTTGTGTTAAAGAAAGCTGGTAAGAGTACGCGACTGAAAACAAACATTGCAGCAAAGGAATAATGACAATATACAGCAATATGATGCACCAGGGTAAACTGGAGGGTCACCGCCACATGCCACATGCGCGCATACAAAGTAACGCACTGATAAACACCAGCACGCGTGCGCGTGTGCGCGCGCATACCTAACCCCCACCTGAAAAAGGTGTCGCTTTGAGCATAGATGCTAGCGAAAGAGCCGTTTTCAGCCCTGTCCAAGCCCGTCTTTTGCACAGTAAAAGACCCCACGGCACCAAGACAGTATCGTACTGTATGCATACACTCTCTCCCTCCATCTTGGATAGGTGTGGCGTCGGATTTGTGGCGACAGGAGAACCCCAAAGAATTAAGAAAGCTAGTTTGTGTTAAGGAAAGTTGGTAAGTGTACGTGACAGAAAAAAAGCATTGCCCAAAGAAATAATGACAATATACAGCAACATGATGCACCAGGGTAAACTGGAGGGTCGCCACCACATGCACGCACACAAACAAACACACTGATAAAAACCAGCGCGAGCGCGCGTGTGCGCACGCTTACCCATCTCCGTCCAAAAAATGTGCCGTTTGAGCACAGATGCCAGCAAAGAGCCGTTTTCAGCCCCATCTAACCCCGACTTTTGCACGGTAAAAGACCCCACGGCACCAAGACAGTATCGTACTGTATACATACTCTCTCTCCCACCATCTTGGATAGGTGTGGCGTCTGATTTGTGGCGACAGGAGAGCCCCAAGAGCTAAGAAAGCTTGTTTGTGTGAAGGAAAGCTTGTAAATATACGTGACAGAAAACAAACATTGCGCAAAGGAATAATGACAATATACAGCAATATGATGCACCAGGGTAAACTGGAGGGTCGCTGCCACATGCATGCACACAAACAGCACAGATGTCAGCGAAAGAGCCGTTTTCAGACCCGTCCAACCCCGACTATTGCACGGTAAAAGACCCCATGGCACCACGACAGTATCATACTGTATGCATACACTCTCTTCCACCATCTTGGATAGGTGTGGCATCGGATTTGTGGCAACAGGAGAGCCACCAAGAGCTAAGAAAGCTAGTTTGTGTTAAGGAAAGCTTGTAAGTATATGCAATAGAATACAAGTATTGCCCAAAGAAAAAATGACAATATACAGCAATATGATGCACCAGGTTAGACTGGGGGGTCGCAACGACATGCGCGCACACAAACAAACACACTGATAAACACCAACACGCGCGCGCATGTGCACACGCATACCAACTCCCCGCCCGAAAAAGGTGCCGTTTTGAGCATACATGCCAGCGAAAAAGGCCTTTTCAACCCTGTCCAATCCCGACTTTTACACGGTAAAAGACCCCACGGCACCACGACAGTATCGTACTGTCTGCATACACTCTCTCCCACCATCTTGGATAGGTGTGGCGTCGGATTTGTGGCGACAGGAGAGCCCCCAAGAGCAAAGACAGCTAGTTTGTGTGAAGGAAAGCTAGTAAGTTTACGCGACAGAAAGCAAGCATTGCGCAAAGGAATAATGACAAAATACAGCAAAATGATGCACCAGTGTAAACTGGAGTGTCGTCACAACATGCACGCACACAAACAAACACAATGATAAACACCAGCACGCGCACGTGTTCGTTCACGAATACCCACCCCCCGCCCGAAAAAATGTGCCGTTTTGAGCACAGATGCCAGCGAAAGAGCCGTTTTCAGCCCCATCCAACCCCGACTTTTGCACGGTAAAAGACCCCACGGCACCAAGACAGTATCGTACTGTATACATACTCTCTCTCCCACCATCTTGGATAGGTGTGGCGTCGGATTTGTAGCAACAGGAGAGCCCCCAAGAGCTAAGAAAGCTAGTTTGTGTTAAGAAAAGCTGGTAAATATACGCGACAGAAAACAAGCATTACGCAAAGGAATAGTGACAATATACAGCAATAGGATGCACCAGGGTAAACTGGAGGGTTGCTGCCACATGCACGCACACAAACAAACACACTGATAAACACTAGCGCGTGCGGATGTGCGCGGATGCATACCCCCCCCTCCCGCCCCCCCCCACCGCCCCCCCCCCCCCCCTCCGCCCCGCTCGAAAAATGTGCTGTTTTGAGCACAGATTCTAGCGAAAGAGCTTTCTTCAGCCCGTCCAACACCCAACTTTTGCATGGTAAAAAAAACCCACGGCACCAAGACAGTATCGTACTGTATGCACACACTCTCTCCCACCATCTGGGATAGGTGTGGCGTCGGATTTGTGGGCGACAGGAGAACCCCCAAGAGCTAAGAAAGTTAGTTTGTGTGAAGGAAAGCTGGTAAGTGTACACGACAGAAAAAAAGCATTACGCAAACGAATAATGACAATATACAGCAACATGATACACCAGGGTAAACTGGAGAGTCGCCACAACATGCGCGCACACAAACAAACACACTGACAAACACAAGAACCTGCACCCGTGCGCGCACGCATACCCACCCCCCGCCCCAAAAGGTGCCGTGTTGAGCACAGATGCCAGCGAAAGAGCCGTTTTCAGCCCCGTCCAACCCCGACTTTTGCACGGTAAAAGACCCCACGGCACCAAGACAGTATCGTACTGTATGCATACACTCTCTCCCTCCATCTTGGATAGGTGTGGCGTCGGATTTCTGACAACCGGAGAGCCCCCAAGAGCCAAGAAAGCTAGTTTGTGTGAAAGAAAGCTGGTAAGTGTATGCAACAGAAAACAAGCACTGCGCAAAGGAATAATGACACTAAACAGCAATATGATGCACCAGGGTAAACTGGTGGGTCGCCGCCACATGTGCGCACACAAACAAACACACTGATAAAGACCAGCGCGCGAGCGCGTGCGCGCACGGATACCAGTCCCCCGCCCAAAAAAGGTGCCGTTTTGAGCACAGATGTCAGCGAAAGAGCCGTTTTCAGCCCCGTTCAACCCCGACTTTTGCATGGTAAAAGACCTCACAGCACCAAGACCGTATGGAACTGTATGCATACACTCTCTGCCACTATCTTGGATAGGTGTGGCGTCGGATTTGTGGCGACAGAAGAGCCCCCAAGAGCTAAGAAAACTAGTTTGTGTGAAGGAAAGCTGGTAAGTGTACCCGACAGAAAACAAGCATTGTGCCAAGGAATAATGACAATATACAGCAATATGATGCACCAGGGTAAACTGGAGGGTCACCGCCACATGCCCTCACACAAACAAACACACTGATGAACACCAGCGCGCGTGCACGTTTGTGCACGCTTACCCACCAACCGCCTGAAAAAGGTGCCGTTTTGAGCACAGATACCAGTAAAAGAGCGGTTTTCAGCCCCGTCGAACTCCAATGTTTGCACGGTAGAAGACCCCACGGCACCAAGACAGTATCGCACTGTATGCATACATTCTCTCCCACAATCTTGGATAGGTGTGGCGTCGGATTTATGGCGACCGGAGAGCCCCCAAGAGCCAAGAAATCTCGTTTGTGTGAAGGAAAGCTGCTAAGTGTACACGACAGAAAACAAGCATTGCACAAAGGAATAATGACAATATATAGCAATATGATGCAGTAGGGTAAACTTGAGGGTTGTCGCCACATACACGCACAAAAACAAACACACTGATAAACACCAGCGCACGCGCGCGTGCGCACACGCATACCCGTCCCCGCCCGAAAACGGTGCCGTTTTCAGCAGAGATGCAAGCGAAAAGGCCGTTTCCAACCGTGTCCAACTCCGACTTTTGCACGGTAAAAGACCCCACGGCACCAAGACAGTATCGTACTGTATGCATACACTCTCTCCCACCATCTTGGATAGGTGTGGCGTCGGATTTGTGGCGACAAGAGAGCCACCAAGAGCTAAGAGAGCTAGTTTGTGTGAAGGAAACCTGGTAAGTGTACGCGACAGAAAACAAGCATTGCGCAAAGGAATAATGACAATATACAGCAATATGATGCACCAGGGTAAACTGGTGGGTCGCCGCCACATGTGCGCACACAAACTAACACACTGATAAACACAAGCGCGCCGGACCGTGCGCGCACGCATACCCATCACTTTCCCGAGAAACGTGCCGTTTTGATCACAGATGCCAGCGAAAGAGCCGTTTTCAGCCCGTGCAACCCCGACTATTGAATGGTAAAATACCCCACGGCACCAAGACAGTATCGTACTGTATCCATACACTCTCTCCCACAATCTTGGATAGGTGTGGCGTCGGATTTGTGGCGACCGGAGAGCCTCCAACAGCCAAGAAAGCTAGTTTGTGTGAAGGAAAGCTGGTAAGTGTACCCGACAGAAAACAAGCATTGCGCATGGGAATTATGACAATATACAGCAATATGATGCACCAGGGCAAAGTGGAGGGTCGCCGCCACATGCGCGCACACAAACAAACACACTGATAAACACCAGCGCACGCGCGCGTGCGCGCACGCATACCCGTCCCCCGCCCGAAAAAGGTGCCGTTTGGAGCACAGATACCAGCAAAAGAGCCGTTTTCAGCCCCGTCCAACCACGACTTTTGCACTGTAAAAAAAACTCACGGCACCAAGACAGTATCGTACTGTATGCATACACTCTCTCCCACCATCTTTGAGAGGTGTGGCGTCGGATTTGTGGCGACAAGAGAGCCCCGAAGAGCTAAGAAAGCTAGTTTGTGTGTGAAGGAAAGCTGGTAAGTGTACGCGATAGAAAACAAGCATTGCGCATAGGAACAATGACAATATACAGCAATATGATGCACCAGGGTAAACTGGAGTGTCGCCGCCACATGCGCGCACACAAACAAACACGCCACGCATATCCAAGATGGTTGGAGAGAGTGTAGGCATACAGTGCCATATTGTCTTGGTGCTGTGGGATCTTTTACCGTGCAAAAGTGGGGGTCGGACGGGGCTGAAATCGGCTCTTTGGCTAGTATCTTGGCGCAAAACGGCAGCTTTTTCTGCATGGGGGTGGGTATGATGCATGTGCGTACGCGCGCGCGCGTTGGTGTTTGTCAGTGTGTTGGTTTGTGTGCGCGCATGTGGCGGGGACCCTGCAGTTTGCTGTGGTGAATCATATTGCTGTATGTATATGACATATTGATAGACAGGTAGACAGAGTGGGACAATGAGATAAAAACAGAGAGAGAGGAAGAGAGAGGAGAGGGAGAGGGAGAGGAGAGAGAGAGAGAGAGAGAGAGAGAGAGAGAGAGAGAGAGAGAGAGAGGAGAGAGAGAGAGAGAGAGAGAGAGAGAGAGAGAGAGAGAGAGAGCCAGAGACAGAGACAGAGATACAGACAGACAGACAGACAGACAGACAGACAGACAGACAGACAGACAGACAGACAGACAGATAGAGAGAGAGAGAGAATGAGAGAGATATAGAGAGATAGACAGACTGACAGAGACAGACTGACAGACAAATGGTGGGCCGAAAGAACAATAAACAAAGAGACAGACCACTTTATGGACAAAGAAAAAGGTGGAGACAGACAGACAGATCGAGACATACAAAGCGAAAGACAGATAGTGAGTTACAGAAAGACAGACAAAATTAGACAGATAGACAGACAAACAGCAACGACTTAGATCGGGAAGCAAGAGACGATTTTAGTCTTTCTTCCTTTTGCATTTAATAACTCTTTTAGATATGAAAGAAAAGATTTTTTAAAATAACCGAAACAAGCTTCGTTAATTCAAACTATGCAATGGTCCCTTGTCATTACATAGCCGCTGGTTCCCGTGGATGCCTCCCGCTGAATTAACGTAATTAAGCATCGAAAAAAAGTTAATGAAAACGTTGTCATTTTTGCTTCCTGTTTGTGAAAACTGGTTCAATTTCTTACTACAATATAACCTTCACCCTCACAACCATCATCATCGTCAGCGTCATCATCATTATTATCATCTTCAGTGACGTAACTGTGACTGTTGGCGTCATTGTTGTCATAGCTACCATCATGATGATCACGGGGAATGATCTTGATCATGCACACTGTCTCTTGTTACTAAATAAAAGCAGTAAAAAAAAAAATTGAATCAAAATTTCCAAACCGTCTTTTGATATGATACCTGTTTAGTGTTGATTCTATAATATTGCTAGTAACTTTTACGATATCGTTTTAGTATGGCTAAAGATGACGAACAATGGAATGTTGAAATTGTCATCAGAATATGGAGAAAATAAATCTGTCCTGCATTTATCAATGAAGAAGACACAGACATTTTTTCACAGCTGTTGAGTGCCCGCTTTACGTTCCGTGACTAACCCCCTGAGAGAGAGAGAAGAGAGAGAGAGGAGAGAGGAGAAGAGAGAGAGAGAGAGAGAGAGAGAGGGAGAGAGAGAGAGAGAGGAGAGAGAGAGGAGAGAGAGAGACACAGACAGAGACGCAGAGACAGAGACACAGAGAGACACAGAGACACAGAGAGACACACAGAGAGACAGAGACAGAGCTAGAGACACAGACAGAGACACAGACAGAGAGACAGAGACAGACATAGAGAGACACAGACAGATAGAACTCTGAACTCTGAAATGTAATGTACTTCGGCCTTGGGCCACAATACATGGTTGACGTAGGAGAGATTGACAGTACCACAGCAGTGTGGGCAAAAATCCAAAGAAAATAATACTACCAAGCTCAGCTTATATGCAAGGAATAATGAAGACAATGCACAAATACATAATAGGACAAGTGAATCAAACAAAAATCACAGTGTACCTTCCTTATGACTGAAAAGTCATATACACATAGCTACTCAAAATCATATCATAACGATAACCCTTGTCATCGTTTGTGACGTAACATTCTAATACAACAATTTTTTCCTCTTATTGATTGCGTGAAAGATATACCTAGACAGACAGTAATTTCTGTCTCTGTTTTCGGCTTTAAGCAGATCGTGCAACGGTCTATCAACACAATCACTTAAAGATTTAATTCTTAAATCATTATACATGAAACACTCATAAAGGAAATGCTTTTCGTCTTCAACTTTAAGTTTACAAAATGGACATTCTTTCTTTTGATTTTGTTCACTATATCGATGTACATTGTTGTTCAGTGGCAAAACATTACATCTCACCTGTGACACAGCTACTCTAAAGCAGTATGTATCTATCTGTAAAATATATTCTTCTTTAGCAAATATTGTTTTGAAGCTCCTATAGCTGTCGTACCTGTCTCTATCTCTAATTGTACTATACCATTCCTGAAAAAACATAGCAATTAGACTTTGCTTAAACATACGTAAGAATGTTTTAACGTCACCAACTCCCTGTTGAAGCCACACAAAACTAAATCCTGTATCACATAGAATTTGTCTAATCTTAGAAACCCAACAGTTCTTTCCAGAAATGTCCATGTCAAGCAGCATTTGATAAGCATTATATGGCAGTCTGTTAGGATTCATTTGTAATAACTTAAACCAATATCTAAGAGCATTTGCATGTGAGTTAATGTATAGTGGGTATCTTCCGAGCTCACCATATATCATTTTGTTTGGAGTTTTCAGTGGTACACCCAAAAATCTTTTGCATGCAATCATGTGTACTTTCTCTATATGCTCTAATTTATGTAACCCCCATATCTCTGATGAATATAGTAAAAATGGCTGTAGTTTAACATCAAATATCTTAAAAAATACTTTGGCACTAATTTCTTTGTATCTATGAAAAACCTTATTTAATTGTACTACAGCTTTCTTTCCTAAGCTGGGCACAGATCACCTTGTGACCACAGACAGATAGACAGAGACAGAGAGACACAGACAGAGAAAGAGAAGAGACCGTGACAGACCGAGACAGACCGAGACAGACACAGAGAGACAGAGACAAAAAGAGATAAAACAGAGACAGAGAGAAGCCAATGACAGACATGGACAGACAGGTAACCAGAATGACTAGCTGGCTGACTGGCTGACTAATTGACGAACTGATTGATGAAGGAGTAAAAAGGGTGGGGGGGAGGGGGGGAGGGGGGGGGGAGGGGTGAGTAGGGGGAATAGGGGAATAGGGGGAGGGAAGGAGGCAGAGAGGGATGGGAAGTGGACAGTAGCTTGAGAAAGACAGAGAAGGAAAGAAAATGAAGCAGGAAGACAGATAGATATGCGGAGAGAGAGAGAGAGAGAGAGAGAGAGAGAGAGGAGAGAGAGAGAGAGAGAGAGAGAGAGAGGAGAGAGAGAGAGAGAGAGAGAGAGAGAGAGAGAGACATAAAGAGAGAGGGGGAGAGAGAGAAAGAGAAAGAGAAGAGAGAGAGAGAGAGAGAGAGAGAGAGAGAGAGAGAGAGAGAGAGAGAGAGAGAGAGAGAGAGAGAGAGAGAGAGAGAGAGAGAGAGGAGAGAGAGAGAGAGAGAGAGAGAGAGAAAGAGAGAGGAGAGAGAGACAAAAGAGAGAGAGAAGAGACAAAGAGAGAGAGACAGACAGACAGCAGACAGACAACGACAGACAGAAAGACAGTAGACAGACAGAGAGACAGCAGAGACAGACAGACAGAGAGAGACAGAGAGTCACACACATACACACAGAGACAGAGAGAATGAATGAATGAATGAATGAATGAATGAATGAATGAATGAATGAATGAATGAATGAATGAATGAATGGTATTTTTTAATTATTATTTATTTGTTAAGGTTACAGACAAAAACCAACAACAGAAGCAAAAACAAAAAAGAAACAAAACGAAAGAAAGAAAGTCAGAAAGAAAAAGAAAGAAAGAAACGAGGGAGAGAGAGAGAGAGAGAGAGAGAGAGAGAGAGAGAGAGAGAGAGAGAGAGGAGAGAGGAGAGAGAGAGGAGAGAGAGAAGAGAGAGAGAGAGAGAGAGAGAGAGAGGAGAGAGAGAGAAGAAGA